>JAQZBX010007755.1:35925-49793 GCA_029593785.1 Cabassous unicinctus | reverse complement strand
TTCCCTCTTTGAAAGTATTTTGAAGAAGAAAATTCCTAGTAACAAAATAAAACTCATAAAGCAAAATTCTTACTCTCTTGCTCTCGTAAAAAATGAAATAGTCAATATTTCACAGCTAGAATCTCTCCTAATATTCAACCAACTAAATTATAGCTAAGTTGTTATAAGACTGATAATAATTAATAGAATGATATTCAAGTAGGTCTTATTTAGCAAAACTGTCAAGACTCTCTCTGGCTCTTTCTTCTCTCAGTTGTGCCAGTTAACTCTTCAAAAATGTATTTCTATTCTTAAACAGGTTCAGAGCCTTCTCTATTCATGAGATTTGGCAAGTAGATGCCCAAATGGCATTTTCTAAAGGAGCTCAGATATTTGGCCATACTAAAACTATATGTCAGCCCTCCACTGTGTCTGAAATTACATAAAGTAGAATTTGGAACAAAAACCTATGGCTTATTTAGTTAATAGAGCTATGGCTCATTTGCATAAGTAACCATATTTGTTTACCCCATTACAGCATATTGTCACCACAGCAAGAAGCAGAGTCCTTCATTTATTTGTACAGTTAACAAATAGTTACTGAGTGTCTTGCACTGTGCAAGCATTAGGGACACATCAGAGAATATCACATATAGATGAGGTCTGTCCTCAATGAGACTGTATTTTCATGAATACTGATGAGGGGGCATGTATTGGACAGCATTTTAGCCAGGGTGTAGGTCAGGTTATGCTACAATAAAGTATATACCCAAAACCTACTGGCTTCTAGAAACAATGGACTGTTTTTCATTTTGCAGGTTAGTTGGGGTCCTGCTCCACACCTCTTCACTCTGGGATTCAGGCTGATAGGATAGCTACTCTCTCAGACATGGCTGGTCACTAGAACACAGAAAAAAGTACTCTGGAGGATTTGCAGAGATATTCCTTACTTCTACTCCAACTCAATGATCAGAACTGGTCAGGTAGCCTTACCCTACCACAAAGAGACAGACATGTAATCCTATCATGTGCCTAGGAGGCAGCAAGCTGAACATACCTGAATATCTTTAATGATGTTGACAGAAGGGCACGTTTTGGGGGTGATAAAGAGGTAGGTAGAGGCCTTCAGTGTGGTGAGTTTCCCAGTCCCCACAGAACAACCCTTGAAGCCCAGACATCTAGGATGAATCCTGAGAGTAGAAGGCACTGGAAAAGAGGAAAAAGGCAGGGGTGTGGGACGGAGATTACATTTATTGCTTATTTACCCTCTTTTAGGCACTTTAATTTCATTACATTGTTTAATCATTCAAATTTAAGGGATTGAGGAGAAAAACAAATATGTTTATCAGTATACAAAGGAGCTTAGAGGTTTTCCGAAGGCAAACTAGGCCACTGAGTAATCTGATCTATCAACATGGTATCAGATATAACATGGCATATGCAAAAGGTAGCTATAATTCTAACTAGTGAAATATGTTCTCCAAGGTTCATGTGAATGTCCTACCAAAGATCTAAGGAGAAACTATAAAATGTGACCCATGGAAATATCCAGCAAAACAAAGCTTACTCTCCTTTCACACTCATAACTTTAATTCAAAAACATACGAGGGTACTGTGTAGCTCTGTATGCTCTGCCTCCAGCCTTCCTATAAATTTCAGTCGTTTTATCACTTCCATTATACAGTGTTGAGAGAAGAGCCATGCAGCTTGGAATGAGGCCAGCAAGAGCTATGGGTTTTCTTTCACTTTTTCTCTCTCTCTTCATTTACTTTTCTTCCACTTAGAGTCCTAAATTGATTCTTCTTCCTATGTCTTTCTTATATCTCCTTCTTGAGCAGAGGAACCCATTCTCTTCATTCTTCTTCCTGTGGTATTGAAAGGATAAAGCACTCTGTGGGTTTCAGCTTATAATAATACAGTTCTTTATTTTGTGATTTGTTTTCCCTTTTCTTAAACTCTTTTATATGTGTTGCTTTGTTATATCTTAGAATTAAAGAATATAGTAAAAAGTAGATGATGCCATCATGTGAACACTTTTTTTGGAAAGGAATTGAAGAGCCTGACTAGTATAATAATATTCAGATAGCTTTAAGCTTTTGGAATTCATCTCTAAGTTCAGACATCAATTTCAGCTCCACTATTTGGAACTGAATATCAAAAACCAAACTTGTGAATCAAAAATTTTACATAGACACAGAAGTATCCTATTGAAAACCGGTAAGGCTATATCACAGAATCTCTGAAATGGAATGAATTTTGGAACATGAAACAGAATTGATCAGAATGCTATGAAATTTCATTTATAAGGAAATTGGAGGAAGATATATAATTGCAGTCAATATTTGATCATCAGGGATAATTTGGGGGGAATAGGTGGGAATAAAGTAAATTACAATAATCCAAAACCACACTCAGTTCAAATAAAACTACAGTCAACTCTTCATTAACTAGAAGTAGGTTAGCCAGTGTTTGTGGGGTGCAGGGGCTAAGGAGCCAAACTTAAGGCAGGATTATTAATGAAGTAGACCAAGTGTGCCAGATTCCAGACCTGGAATCCTGCCCTCAACTCTCTGAAGAGCTGATAATTAGGACTGAAGGCCCACAGCTTGATTACATGTCCCTGTAGGGAAAACGACCTAATCCCAAATCCCCGCTTCACCTTAACCACCTCCATCTGAAAAGAGGCTAATGCACAAACCCATAAATACATAAACCAGTTAATCCACCTGCACACCCTTGCACAATCAAGAATTAACTGTACCTGAGTGAATGTGTGTACATTTATATAGAAAATATTAGAAATAACAAGAGCAACTTTCCATATTTGATGTCCTAGAAATTCTATTTAGGATATAATAAAAATATTCTTGATCCTCATCTTCTAATCCAAAAACAAAATCTTTTGCAGTGTATCCCTATTAACTGCTTTAAACACTCCCAAAGTTAAAAACTTTTAAGCCTTCTGTAACTGATGAGTATTTTTTTAAATGAAAAGAAATTTACATTTTCAATGGAAATTTTAGCATTATCATTTATTGACTCAAATAATATGTATTGAGCACCTATTACACACAATGTCAAAGAGCATCTACAATTAAAAATATATAGTAGGCTATGACTTTATAATAAGGCACCTATATACTTAATTCCAAGTAATTGATACATTATAACCAAAATCTGACAAGTGCAACATGAAAGTATGTATTGGCCATAGGAAACAATAAAAACACTAAAAGAGCAATGAATCAAAGGTTTATTTTTTAAAGCAAAGAACATGTTGTAAAAACAAAATTTATAACGAAGTGTCATTCAATCAATATACTGAAATTTCAATCTTACTGAAAGGAAGCTTTTCTATTTGTAGCAAAACAGTGAACAACTTCACATTATTGACCAGTACTTTTTAGTTTCCTTTGCAGGCTGAACCTCCTCCCCCCAATTTTAAATTTTTGTGTTCTTCAGGATTTTTTCCTCTTCTCTGACTGATGATATCCCTCTTGGGATATCTTAGTCTAGAACAGGTGTTGGAAAACTATGTCCTATGAGCCAAATCTGTGCCCAGAGCTAACAATGGCTTTAAAATTTTTTAAGGATTTAAAAAACAAAGAAGAATACATGGGGACCATATGTGGCATACAAAGCCTAAATTATTTACTATCCAGTCCAAAGTTTGTTGAACCTTGGTCTAGAATATTCTTAGACTCCTCTCTCTTTTTCACTTTTCAAATCCAGATTAGTTTCTGCCTCCTAATAGCTCTGCCGTGTGTCCCTCTTCACCCTGTCCTAGTTCCAGACTCCATTTCTTCTTGCTTAATGATCATTCACTATCTCATCAGCAGAAAAATGTTTTAAAGAACAATGTTACCATGGCCTTCTCAGTAAATCTATTCCTAACAGCCCAAGACCTCTAACCCATATGTGCTTGCTTCTCCCAGTCCCTGATCTTGTGCAGATGTCTAAAAAACATTCTTCATGTTAGGACTTATTGCCATGTTATCTTTCCTACTAAACCAGGGAGAGATCCAGCCATCATGACTGCCACACAGAAGATGTATGTTGAAAGATTAAATGAGAGAATGGGTTTAATTCAGTGTAGAAAAAGCCTGAAGGACACTTGATATCTTTGAAAGTGAAGAGGATATGTTCATGGTACCAAGAGCATGTTCAGTAAAAAGAACAGTAAAACTAGAACTCATCAGCTTTTCACGTTAATGCCTACCTTCATGGATGCCTTGGAACACATAAAATCAGAAAGAATATTTAAATTATACACAAGACTTTGAATGCACTTTGCATGTTTTGCTGGTTATTTTCACTTTGTAAAGCTGGTATATCTATAATATATAACTAAAAATTAACAGAAGAGGTGCATTTTTGTGTGTGGAGAACAAGGATTAAATGAAGAGAGGAGCACCTACCATTGGCTGCTTCCCTGCTTTTAATTTCTTTGCCCTGGCCCCAGACACAAGGTAATATCCATGACTTCTCAGCATCCCTTTGTATTAGTCAGGGCAGACTTTGCCATGTTATAAAAAATCACTCTGAAATACCATGGGCTTAACACAAGAAATTTTTTTGTTTGTTTGTTTCTGCTACGTGTCCATTTTGGTCAGCAGGGGACTCTCTTCTACATGGTCACTCAGGATCCCAGGACGATGGTGGCTCCACCAACTGAACCTGTACCATCCAGGATGTATGCTCTTTCAAGAGGAGAAGGTGCATAAAGATCTTATACCCACCTCTTGTATGCTTCAATCCATTGCTCAGATCTAGTCGCATGGCCCTGTCATACTACAAAGAGCTGGGAAGTACAGTCCCTTATGTACCAGAAATTAGAGAAGAACCAGATACTGGTATATACTAGTAATGTCAACCACACACTTTTAGATGAACTAGTTGAGTAGTACAAAAGTATTCAAGGTAGTATAGAATTAGAAACCCCACTTATCTAGTTTGGGATATGGTCTATGTAGGCATCATTGATTTCACACACATATGGCCAGCAACCCAATAAAACTCTTGTCCTGGTTCCAGTCCCATTTTCCTTACACCTGCAGTGTATGTTGAGATTTTTTTTCTAATACCCTCCTTAACTAGTGAAGAAAATAGCAGATCTTTACTCCTGTACCCAGGTAACTTTTCTGACCATCTGAGCAATATTTCCAATTGGTTTCCCAATTCTCCTGATTTCCAGGGATAAAAGAAAATTAGAAGATTAGCCCAGAAAGTAGGAAGTAGACCGACAGTCCATGACCCTGAATACTTTGCGTATGTGGAGAGGGAAACCCTACTTTGCCTCGCCAATATGAAGACAAAGTAGGGGACCACCACCTCACATCCCAAAGGTTTTATGTTAACCTTCCTGGGGTCGTCTTTCCCTTCTTGACTGCCTTTGATGTGCATTTCAGCCTCCTACCACCTATATACAAATGTTGAGAAGGAGAAGGCCATGTCCTATCAATTGTCTTGGGCCTCTCAATCATGTAGGAAGGGATTGGAAAGAAATAACTTTCCTTGTTTTTAAGCAGTGGCCCTTTGTGCCCAAGTTAGATATCTGGAAATCTAAAACTGGAATGAATTTCTGTTGGGTAGGAGGAGATTACTACAGTTTAGAATTGTAAAATGAATTCAGTACTTACCTTGGCCAGATTTCTGGCCAATCACAGCTCCCGGATAGAAAGAGACAAGAAGTCCCTACCAGCTTTACAAAGGGAAAAGAAAATAGGTGAGTAAACACTGTTAACAATATGCCCTACTTTCTGGAGGTAGTGATCTTAAAGAGCCAAGAGCGTGAAGCACTCCTAAGCATCCCAAATGTGGCCACTAAGCTAAGCTAGTCAGTGGATAGAGTGAAGACATTTCTCCTCTGCTTGGCCTGTTCAGTTTAGGGTTTTTTTCTCTTTTTTCTCTCCCATGTGCATGGAGTGGGACCTGGGGTAATCTCCTATTTGTGAAGAGCCCCCAATAATTCTCCTCTGTGCCATTTGGAAGGTCTATCAAGGAGGTCACAATCTGATTCAAATGTACTTGTAGTTTGGCCCATAGTGTGAAGGCCAGCACTACAGGTTTTAAAAATGTGAATCAGTTGTTAATGTTTAAAATTCAGGAGAATTCATATAAAATGCAGGATTCCTGACTACTCTGGTAATACCAGGACTGTGTTCACACATAGTAGTGCCTTTTGACTGGAGCCAAGTAGCCGCTGTTCCCTTTACAGGAGGCGAGAACTCTCCCCAAATCCCTCTATTCCCATTGTCTTTCTAAAATTGAGGCTGAGAATTTAACTTCAGATATACTTTGATGTTTTCCTTGGACTTAAAAAGCAAGTGGCATAATGGTAAATTCCAGCCCATTTTAGTCATTCGTTTTATCTGCCTGGCCTCTTTAAGTATTTGAGTTTGTAAAGTTCTAGTTTTACTAAAACTTTGGACTTATTTTGCATGCCTTGGTGGACCAAGATCTAGGTATCAGTTTAGAGAGGAACCTTAGCCTGCCTCTAACCTAGGCAAAAAGAATCCTGAGGGCACGTGTGATCCATAATATGTCAAGAGAGAAAACGATGTGAGGACGTGGAATTAAGGCATAGCTAGTGTGCATTTGACAGGAGAATTGCACGGGTGGTATCTGGTTTGTTAGGGCATTTTATGGCACGTAACAAAAAGAAGCATGATCAAAATGCTCTAACTAAAAGAGAAATGTATAGTTCAAAAACTGCAAAGTGTAGGAGTCAGTCTGGCTTTAGGTGCAGCTAAACTGGGGATTCAAAATTACACCATCAGCGTGAAATCTTTGTCTTTCCATCTTCGGGTTCTACTTCCTCCGGCTCCTCTCTCAGATAAACCTCTGCCACCACTTGTGGCAGCATTCCCAGGTCCACATCCAGCAAGACAGTGTTTTTATATGTCCTAGAATCGCAGCAATAGCCTAATTATATCACTCCATGGCCAGGGGAGTGCCAGTCAGGCACCAGTGACAGGTCACATGCTCTACCAGAAGCAAACTGGATACTGTAATGCCCCAGATGGATATTGGGGTATGGCTACCAAGAGAGGAGTGAATGGATGATGGAACCTCCTTATTTTAACAAGAGCCCCAGGAATTCTGATGCAGGAAGTCATTAGTTTAAATTTTGTGTAACACGCTGAGATTACAGTGAGTTGTTACCTTTAACAATAAACAGAACTGTATGCCAGGAACTATATTAAATGATTTACAGGCATTATTTTAAATAATCTTCAGCAACTCTATGAATTGAGTACCATTATTGTCCCACTTTTGCATGAGGAAGTGAAGCTTACAAAGTTTAATAACCTGCCCAACAAGATGTAGCTAGCAAATGGCAGAATCAGGATTCAAACTCAGGACTGTCTGACTCTAAAGTTAATGTTTTTATCATGAGGCATACTGCCTATTTCCCTTCAGGCTTCTGTGCTTGCTGTATTGCAAGATGTGATTCATGAATCGGAGAGTTTGATCCTTGCCATTCTTCAACATGAAGAACAACTCACTGACACTCAGCAATGTGGCCCAGAGTGTTGGCAAAGTCATATCCAACATCACTGTGGTGTTCCTACTCTGCTCTCTTCTATATGTGGCTTTAGGCAAGTTATGTTGGCATCTGAACCCCAGTGTCTCCTTCCATAAAGGATTATTGATTTTATTTCACAAGGTTGACCTGGGGACTAAGTGAATCAGTGTAAGTCTCAAGACCATGTCTGCCCACAGTAAATCATGGGTAATTTTCTTTCATCTGTGTCTTAAATCATAAAGGCTCAGATAGATAATGACTTCTTTTCCTATCACCTTATTGCTGCTGCTGAACCGTGGAGAAGTTTCCCTTTGGCCCCTCATTACTGTCAACATGGGCTCCAACTGCTTCTGGCTACCTTGTGGTCTTCAGAACGTTTGTGATGCTCATGGCAGCTGGTATTTCCATTTGAAAGTGGTGTTCAAGGACTGGAAAGAGGGCGAAAAAACAAATAGTTATTAAATGTCTTAGGTGGCATTTCAGAAATTACTGTGATAAATTTTAACAGCACCACTCCATTGTAGAGATGAAGCGTGGAGAAGTTATTTGCCCAAGATTACCTTACCAATAAGTTGAAGGAACCAGAACTGGAAGTCAGGCCGCAGTGACCCCACAACCTGTGGTCTTTCCTGCGTATGTTTCCACCTTGTGAAAATGAAGCCCTCATCTTAGATAGAAACTATTGAGGTTGAATCTATTTGAATGGGCTTTATTAGTGAAAATCTTTTTATGCTTGTGTTACATTAATGCTCAAAACCACAAAGGAAGGAAATAGTCAAATACGAAGGAGAACAGGAAATTTTCCTGGGAATAAAACACTGATGAGTCTTGTAATACTGGAGAAGTGTCAATTATGACAATGATAAACATAGCTTCTTTTAAATACAGTCCTAATTGACATTTTTCCTGAAGCTAGAAATTAGGAGTTCAAACTAATTAAGTGCTGATATAATAAGTTCTCTAATAAGTAAAACATCACATGGTTTGGAATACATATCAAGTTCTTTTTAGTTTTTCCTTGAGAAAAGAAAATCTGAAATCCTCAGTTGATTCAGAGCAGGCTTTTATTAGAGAAATGTAATAAATTTATGACAAAGTTAGGGTCTTTGCAAAGTTGCTTTTTTCTTTCTCATTTGCTTTGCATTCAATTCCTTCAGAAGACTAGGGGAAACATCAATCGAATGGGGAAAAAAAACACTGCAGTTCGAGAAATTAATCAATTATCCAACAATATATGCAATCCAATTTTTCTTTCTAATTCAGGAATCATCGTTCTTTCTGAGGCTCAGGAAGGGAAATCTTTGGATTTTTCTAAAATTGTCTAGACTTCAAATACCCTACCCCTTGTCTCCACTGACCATTGATTTTCTGAAAATGAAAATAATTCTATTTTCAACTTATATAAGCTGCTCTCACCATGAACCTAGAAGCAACACTAACATCCTTTTCAAATAAAGCACTTCAAATATTGATTCAAAAATATCGCCAATATTATAAAATACTAAGTAACTAGAAGTTTCAGATTCTTAAAATGACTAGAATTTTCAACTATATACTAAAAACCTATTTCCTCGAGAAATGGAATTATAAATGGCAATTCAATTCCCAGATTAGCCCAGAGAACCCTAAATATTAATACCCAGCAAGAGAATCCTGGCAGCTGAAAAGAGGGAGAACAAGATATAATCCCTTCTTGGACACAAACCTAACTTGATATTAAGTTTTTAATTAGGCAAACTTTCCTTTGATACTACTATTCATTTTTTTTCCTCATCTCCTTAACCACATCCTAGTTGTCCTCTGTTCAGACCACTAGGGACTTTGTGCCAACATTCTACCTCGAGGGCAAAGCTGCTTGGACTTGAACCTAACCCCCAATAATTCTGGACACAGGAACTCACACTCTTCAAAACCACAACCTTCATTCATCTAATAAAATTAATGTGTTGTAGTAACTCCTTAACCTTCCTAAAATATATAGGCACTTCAAATCCAAACCAAACTCTAATATATTGTTTCTATGATATTAGCGTGCTTATGAATCCCTTGGTGAGACTGCAGAAAATGTATAAATTCTTCCCTTAAGGCTGTTGTACTTGTCAGCAGCAGAAGGCATTCTGATGTTTGAGAAGAGCAGCTGAAAGGTGTAAAAGATCCTGTTTATTGGAACTGTGTTTAAAAAAGCATTTAAGCATTGTGTATGCCTTTGTAATTATGCTGTAAAGCTGCACCCTGCATTAGCCTAACTTTCCCTCAGGTTACTTTTCCAGACTTATCTAACTTTATTCCTTCATTCTCACCATCTCCTAAGCACATGGTCTCTGCTCCCTGCCTTTCTCTATGTACCCTGCTGGACATGTCTTCACCTTTCTTTCTGCCAATTCAAATCCAGGTAATCCTGGATATATAGGATTATATAGGAATATAGGACTTCCTCTATAAAACCTTCCCTTACCACCCCAGTTTCATATCAGCCTTTCTCTGAATGTCTACAGTAAGCACTATTTGAAAAAGCTACTTATTATATAAACATATGCTAGCATTATGACTCAGTTGATTTGAACTATTAGTTAACTCACGTATTGTTAAAATTTTATGCCTTTATATCTTATCTCCTCAGATAGATTATAAACTAATAAAGGAAAGGGACTGGACTATGTCTTATTTATACATACACATAAACATAAAACCCAATACAGAGCTTGGTACACGTTGTTGAATAATTATTTTTAATTTTGTTAGAAATGTATGGCTTAATCTCTTCCCCCAAACTCTACTTCTATAGCACTGTTTTATTTTGACAGGCTAACGACACACTGATTGGCTTAACAACAGGAAGTTATTGCCTCATGGTTTCAGAAGCTAGAAATCCAAATCAAAGCCTCAGCAAGGCCATGCTTTCCAGTGATGGCTGTCTCAACTCTTGTGTTTCCTCGACTTGCTGCTCTGCCTCCACCTCGTAGCCAGGCCCTTGGTCTCCTCCCGTGTGGTTGTTCCTTCAGGTTTCAGCTCACTTCTGGCTTCTGGGCCCATTTGACTGCATCTGAATTTCCTCTCTTAATAAGTCCTCCAGTCACATGGATTAAGGCCTGCCCTCCTTCAGTTTGCCACCCCTACATGGTAGTTTAGAAGACCCCATTCTCAGATGAGTCCCCACCTTAACTGATAATACAACTTCAAAGGGTCCTATTTATAGATGCGTTCACACCCACAGGAAAGCAGATTAAGATTAGGAACATATCTTTGTTGGGGTACATTATTCAATCTACCATAGTCTTTACTTAAAGATAAGTACTTAACTACTAGACAGTGAAGAGTGAAAAACAAAATTTGTTTGAGTAATTGTGCTAAGTGTTAAAGAATTCTGCCTGATGGTAACAATGACCATTTACTGAAAACATGAAACACCAAGTATGATACTAGTGCTTTATCTGCAATACCTCTTAGTTAGCCTAGCAATGTAAATTTTATTGATACTTACCTCTCTTTTACAGATGAGAAAACAGACACATATTTTTTTTCAAAATATTTATAACCTATCCACTGATAGCAATTTTTTAAAAATCCTTGAACCCCCTGTCTTCCTCCAGCTGCTACCTATTTCCCCATGCTATTTCACAGCAAAATTTCTCCAAGTTGGCTGCATTCCCCATCTCCACTTCTCATTTCTCACTCATTCCTCATTTACTCCAACGTAGGCACTTCTCCCCATATTTCCATTCCAATTGTCTTACCAAGGTCTGCAAGTATCTTCATGTCACCAAATCCAACAAATACACCTCAGTTTTCATAATACTCATCCTCACAATTTACCTTGTTCTCCTCCTTTAAATATGTCCTTCTCTTGGCTTCTGATTTTTCTCCTATGTTACTTGCTGATCGTATTAGTCGCCTTTGATTACACCTGTGCATTTACCTAGACTTACCTTTAAATGTTGACATGACCCAGGTCTTTTGGGGAGGTGCTTTGCTATCTTATCTATGACTCCTTAGGTGATCTCATTCCCTTGATTGGCAAACATCTATAGGTTGATCATGCCCAAATTGCAATACTGGCCCTGACTTCTATCATGTGTTCCAGGCCTAAAATTCCATTTTTCCTCACTTATTCCTCTTGTGAACATCATTGTGTGGAGGAGACCATAGATGAGGAAAAGTTAGAGGCTCACCCTCTGACTTGGGGTGGCATTAAAGGGGTCTTCGTTCTCCCCTCATCCTGACCTAGAATATTTGTGTTCAGTTGAAGTGGGTGAGAACATTGTAAGTCAACACAATTGTCTTTTAATATTTAAGAAAAATCTTCAAGTACAACACTTATATGTATATACATAATAGCCTGGGATTTATGTGATCTTGTCATGATTTTTAAACCTTAAGATCTAATTCACAATCCTAAAAATTTGTGTGACAGCAAATAGTCACCAATTTTTATCTCACTCTTGGAATAAAATCCAACCCCATTCAAAGTTATCAAGTACCTCTCTCCCCATCCCGACCCCCATATTCCAACCACACTGCCCTTCTTTCTGTTCCTTGAGTGTTATTTCCAACTCAGGATATTGGTACTTCCTTTTCTTTCTAACTGGAACACACTCTTTTCTCTAATCTCACAAGGCTGACTCCTTCTAATCCTTCAGGTCTCCATTCAGATGTCATCCCCTGATGTCAAAGCTTTTCTTGACACGCCTTCCCCAAATGAAGTAAGAGCCCTTAGTTACCCTGTATCACATGACTTTGCTTACTTCCTTTATAGAATTTACCAAAATCTATAATATTTTTAATTGTCTGCCCATACTCTACCCTTCCTACCACTATTAGAACATAAGTGCTAGGAGAATAGGTTCCATGTTTGCCTTGCTCACTGCTGTACCTCAGCACTTGTAATAGTGTCTGGCCCAGGGGTGGCCCTTAATAATTAGTTTTTTCAATAAATTTGCTTTACTTAGCACTTGTGCCAAGATTTGCACTTGAACTCCAGAACTCAAGCTCTTAAATACTGTTTAACATCTCATCTAAAGCAAATGATAGTAAATATTAAAGGATGATAACTGTAGGCAAGAGTCAAAGAAGATTTCTTAGAGAAGATGTGAAGGATTTGGATATAGGCAGAATTTTTTTTTTTTTTTAAGATTTTATTTTTATTTTGTTTATTTGTTTATCCCCCCTTGCTGCTTGTGCTCACTGTGTCCATTTGCTGTGCGTTTTTCTGTGTCTGCTTGTCTCTCTTTGTTGCATCATCTTGCTGTGTCAGCTCACCGGGCCACAGGCCGGCTTGCCTTCACCAGGAGGCCCCGGGAATCAAACCCGGGGTCTCCCATATGGTAAATGGGAGCCCTATCAATTGAGCCACAGCCGCTTCCCTATAGGCAGAAATTTGAGGGAGAACCTCCCAAACCAGATGAATACCCAGAACTAGAAATATGTTGGATTTATGAGGCTGATGACAAAGGGAGCTTCTAACTGGAATCTTGATCATAATGGAATTGATTTTAAACCTGGTCTGTTGATAGAAAAGTTTAATTCAACATCATTTTCTCCCAGTTTCCATGCCAAATTACAGTTCCTTTGGAATCTGATGAGTGTACTTATACATTTACATTAGAAAGATAGATAGATGGATGGATAGATAGATAAAGGAAAGAAGGAAAGAGGAAAAGGAAGGAAAGGAAGGAAGGAAGGAAGGAAGGAAGGAAGGAAGGAAGGAAGGAAGGAAGGAAGGAAGGAAGGAAGGAAAGAAAAGAAGAGAGAGGGAGGGAGGGAGGGACAAAGGGAGGGTGGGAGAAAGAGTGCAGGCAAGGCTACAACCTTCAAACATGTGGTCAGCATCTGTTACAGAAGGTGAGCTAGTAGCTGCTAGCTACTACCTACTAGAGCCCAAAAGTTGTTAATAACCAATAACACAGTAACCGGGAATTCTTCTTATTCTTGTTTTCAGCTGTGCCATAATAGTCAGAATTATTGATAACTGGTAGAAAAAGAAGTGGAAATTGGTGAGGATGGATGGGAGAAGGAGTGTGAGCAAACAAAATGTTTTCACTTGCAAATAACTTGATTTAAGCATTCTACAAAATGTAGCAGCTTATGTATCCCTCATTTTATTTTCCAGAATATGCCACTATCATTTTGAGGTCCAGTGTTGTTAAATAGGAAAATCTAATTAATATATAGAAAAAGAGTTATCCACCTGGCCCAAATGCATAGAAAATATGCTTAGCTATACACCCAATGACTCATCAATGAAGCTAAGGGCTAACTACAATTCCTACTCAGAGATAATAAAGCATGAAATAGCACCTTATAATTAAAATTACATTGTGAGAAAGCAACTTTCCAAAACTAAAAAAAAAAAAAAAAAAAAAAA
>JAQZBX010007755.1:0-35825 GCA_029593785.1 Cabassous unicinctus | reverse complement strand
CAGAAAGAAATGCATCTGGGTCCAGAATTCTATTATACCATATAGCTATTGTGGTCAAATTCTAGGTAAATATTCTTTTGAGTTGTTTGGGTTATTCTCGTAAGACATTTTAGATCTCCCTGCTTCTTGATTTATCATGTGTTTAATATAATTCAGACTTGTCCATTTATTGTCATATCAATAACCAGAAAACTTCAGCTACTCCTCAACTCTTTCCAAATATTGGTGAAATTTGCTCAGGATCCAACAGTTAAAAATCTCATATGTACAAAGCCCAAAAGAACTAACCATGGCTCTCTGCTCTTAAGTGCTATTCAAGAAAGAAGGAAATATCTTTATTCAAATATTTTATTTAACTCCTAGATATGTCATATTATGTCCACAAACTACTTTTATTTTTTTTTCTTGATTTTGCTATCATGATTACATTAAAATACACATACCCATTCATGATTTTTGCTGATTAAAAAAAAAAAAACATTTGCATGGGCATTATACATTGTATGTAGTAGGATATTAAAAATTAATAACAATTTTCCCCCTAAATAATAGGAAATGCTTCCAATTATTTTTTAGAGCAGGACATTTGGTACAGATAATGTTGCTATAGCAACTTTAGAACAAGGCTTAATTTGGGCCACAGTGAGTGCACTCACTTATTTTAAATTCATCATTCAGGCTAATCTAGCATTTACATGTAGAGCTGAATTTACAAATACTGCAGCAGGAGTGCCTATGTTGTTGAAGGTTGTTTAGGGATGCTGTGCCTCAAATTTCCACTTGCATTAGTGGCATTTATTATGAGCTTACATAACAGTACCAATAGTTATAATGCTTATTAAGAAAAAATTAAAATGTGCCCCATTTTTTACTCAAATTTAAAAGCTTTGAAAATCAATTTGGCCTTAACAGATCTCTGAAAATATTTTGGCATTAAAATACACTTTACCTTCTAGTGGTCAGCTTTACAAAATGATGGCAGGGAGACTTTTATTGTGCTTACCCAGAAAAAGACATTTTGGCTTATTTCACATTAGCTTTATTTCCACTGTAACAATACCATATATCTGCAAGTCTTGCCAGTTTTTATGAGTACTTAGGGCTTTTAACATAAAGCATATAAAGAAATGGACCAAGGTGGTTTCAGATGAGGATATTTGGGGTTTCCCAATACTACAAATACATGTTAAATTTACATTGGTCTTCCAGTGTCAGTCTCATAAAAGCTAAAATTTTTAGCTTATGGTTCCAAGTAAAATTCAATCTCTGGTATAATTGATACATTTCCTTCAAGGCAGCAAATACCTTCACACCTCCTTTTCTTTCTGCTTAAAATTCTCCTCCTTTCTCCTGTATAAGTGTTCAACTCAAATATAAAGTCCACTGACAAAATTTTTCCCTATTTACCCTGTATAGCCCTCCTTTTCCCCCAAACACTGGGTCTAGACTGAACTCTGCTCTTTCAAATACTTATGTATATACCAATCTCAGTTCTGAATGGAGAGTTCCACTAGGAATACCCCTGAAGAAGGTTTCATGATGTGTTATAGATCTTTCCATTTTCATTTTGGGGGAATTAAAGCAAAGTACACACATGCACACACACATAAGGTGAAAGGGGAAGATTTGAGCTGAAACATAAGTATAGTTGGGACTTGGGGAAGTAGCCAGATGGTGTGAACAGGTTTTTCAGGGACAAGCCAAAGCAAAAAGCAATAGAGGCAGGATAATTGATCCAGACACAGTAAATACACCAATATGGCTGGATCTAAACTTCTAAAGGAAAGGAGATTCCTTACATTCCAGGAGCGTGGTTAAAACCAGGTGGCTTTTTAAAAAAATGTCTGGAAATTATAGAGAAAGGGTTTAAATTATAAACTACACAGATTCCATGTCCAGCCTTAGAATTGTTAGTAAAATTTATTATTATTTCTCCCTCAGATCATTTTAGAACAACAATAAATAAAACAGCCATGCCAAAATAAAATATGAAACACCAAATTCATTCTCAGACCTACTAATCCCCCCAAATACTGTATTTAATAGACATTTCATACAAAAGAGGAATGCAATGAAAACAGTGTATTTTAAGAAACGGTAAATTTAGTTAGCATCCCATCTTCCTTGAACTATCAGTCCAGACTTCTAATCCCATTTTTTACATCTATTCACAGACATGATAGAGATACCTAAAAAAAATAAATAAATAATGGATGGTGAGTTAACTTTTAATTGGTACAGAGTTTTTATTTGGGATGATGGAAATATTTTGGTAATGGATGGTGGTGATGGTAAGATAACATTGTAAATGTATCTTTCTGATTTTCTCAATGTATAGCACTGAATTGTGTATTTGAAAGTGGTTAAAAGGGGAAATTTTAAGTCCTATATTTACACTAATGCAAAATGTTAATGATAGGAAAAACTGAGTGTGTGATGGTTATTTGGGAACTCTATACTTTCTCCATGATTTTTCTGTAAACTTACAACTTCTCTAATAGAAAAAAAAGATTTAAAAAAGGTAATTGAGCTAATGATAGAGAAAATATTTGAAGAACAGTTTCATGGTTCAATGACCACAACAGGGAAGTCTTTTAAACTTTATATTATGTGAGTTTGATATACAAGAAAATTAATTTTCTAGAAGAAAAAGAATAGGCTATTGACATATTTAACCTAAATTAGTCAATTTAAATGCTCATAAGAAGTATTAGAAAATAGGTAAGTGTTTAAAGAAATCATTAAAATGAAGAAACGTGGGAGGCTGTAAATCTAATTTAATGAGAGGTCAAGACATGTAACTTTGCATAAAATAATAGTTATGAGGAGAAGCATTAAATAAACATTATGTAGGAGTTAACTTTTACAATAAATTACAGTTGGATTCAGAGAACAGTAAGGAATAAAGTTGTAGATATGACAAATTCAGCAAATATAAAACCTTAATGTTTAACCTTTAAGTCAGTGATCTGGGAGACTGAAACACACTATAATGGGTATGAAAAGCAAAAATAAAATTTCATAAAAAGCCATGTACCAAAATAACAAAATATTATGATTCAGGATCAAAAATTGCTAGTCTATTAAGCAAAAAAAAAGGGAAAATAAAAGACAAGGAACTTGACTTTAAATAACATTATTTGCTGGTGGGAATGCAAAATGGTATAGCTACTTTGGAAGACAGTTCGATGGTTTCTTACAAACCTAAACATAGCTTACCATGCCATCTAATAATCACTATCCTAGGTATTTATCCAAATACACTGAAAATTTACATCCACACAAAAACTTGCAAATGAATGTTTATAGAAGCTTTAGTCATAATTGTCCCAAACTGGAAAAAACAAAGATATCCTTCAACAAGTGTACAGATAAACAAGCTCTGACACATCCATACTATAGCATATTATTCAGCTTTAAAAAAAGAATGATCAAGCCACAAAAAAGACATGGAGTAACCTTTAACGAATATTCCTGGATGGAAGAAGCCAGTCTGAAAAGGCTGTATGCTGTATGATTCCAGTACACATTTCGGGAAACACAAAACTTTAGAGACAGTGAAAAGATAGTGGTTGTCAGGGATTCAGGGGAAAGGAGGGGAAGAATAAATAAATGATGCACAGGAGCTCTTTAGAGTGATTAAACTATTCTGTCGATAGTATAAGGGTAGACACATGTCATTATGCATCTGTCAAAGCCCAAAGAGCTGTGCAACCTAAAGAGTGAACCATAATGTAAACTGTGGACTTTAGCTAATAATATGTACCAATATCAGCTCATTAATTGTTACAAATGTGCCGCACTAGTACAAGACAGTAATAGAGGAAAGTGTGTATTGGAGGTTGAGGGTTAGGAGGATGGTGTAAGGAACTCTCTGCACTATCTGTTCAACTTTACTATATTTCTGAAGCTCTACTAAAAATAGTCTATTAAGTATAAAACATAGTAATCACAGGTTAGGATGCTCCTTAAACGATATGAGGCAGATAAGTAATTGTCCTATTTTTTTAAGCTCTACAGAAACCACATAGTGTTTCATTCTTCTAAACACAATCCATTATCTCATATTGCTTAAGTCATTAATTAGAGTCCTACCTCATTTGATAATAAAACTAGGATGGGATTTATAGAACATATAATGATATAATACGTATTAATCACTTAACATGTGCCAGGAACTGTGCTAAACAAGTTCAATACAATCCCGCATGTGTTTCTCAGTGTGATTTGCTGTATATCAACTTTTTGCCTCTCAGTTCCAGAACCACCTTTCATCACCTCGTCTGTGAAAATGAATGTGGACCGTTTAATTAGTTTTACTTTGCAAAATGGCCCAAGGTTAAGCTTTGTCATTATAAGGTGCTGAAGGGACATAGAAGGAGGAAGGGGTTTTTCTCTTCCTGGACCTGGTGGGCTGCTCTTGCCAGGCTCCTGCAGTGAGTGCATGGTCTCCAGCACCTGGCCTCTCCTACGTGCAGCTGCCAGCAGCAACAGTTTCCAACAGCTTCCCCTAGCACAGCCTCAGCCTCAGAGCCACTGGCCCTGGTAAAGCACCTGCCTGTGGATAACTTCCCCTGGCACCAACTTGGGCAACTTTGCAGCAAGTTCCACTGACTCTTCCCTGCATGCTCTACCTCAGTCCTAAGATAGCAACTGTCATCACTGCATTCTTGAAGTTCTCTTTATGTCTTAACTAGCCAATCTCCTGTTATCCTCAATTCCTCTCTTTTTAAAATTTTATTTTAACTTCAAAAAATAAATCCAAACAAAAGGCAGCTTAGCAAATTGTGGAAGCATTACTTTAAAAAATCCTGTCCAGGAGCATTTATCTTACTTAATTCTAAAAATAAACTCAATTGTTTCTCCAGCATTGCAAAAGACAAATAAATGAGCACAGATTGGTTAAATGACATGACCAAGGTCTCTTTGTTAATGAAGAAAATGAAAAAAAAAAAATGCTTGATCATATTAGCATCTCATAAAACGAATTCCCATATTCTTTATTTTTTTACCTTTTGCCTTGATATTGTACCTTCTTTGCCTTTGGTACAAAGATATTACAATATTACTGTTACCTATAATCTATAAGTTACATTTCTTTTATTTTCCCCATGTATCACCAAATTCTTAACACCTTGTCATGGAGTAACATTCTTGAATTTATATCATCAACCACAATCCTCATCTACCACCTAAATCACTATATTATACACTCCCTAGATTATCCTCTAGCTGTCTTTCAACTAACATTAACCTAGACTACCCTTTTCAGCCATCATCACATTTATAAATCAGCAGAGTTAGTTATACTCATTATGTGTTACCATCAATTCTATCCATTTCTACAAATTTACAATCAACCTATTAAACATTCTACATACATTCAGCATCAGCTCCCCCTTCTCAACTCACATTCTGTCTCCGACTAACCTATATGCTATAGTTGAACTCCATAAGTTTACTCATCGCATTTAGTTCATATCATTGAGACCATACAATATTTGTCCTTTTGTGTCTGGCTTATTTCACTCAACATAGTATCCTCAAGGTTTACCCATGTTGTCATACGCATCCCGTCTTCATTTCTTCTTACAGCAGAATAGTATTCCATTGTATGTATGTACCACATTTTGTTTATCCATTCATTGGTTGATGGACTCTTAGGTTGTTTCCATCTTGTAGCAATTGTGAACAAACCCGCTACGAACATCGGTGTGCAAATATCTGTTTGCATACTTGCTTTCAGTTCTTCTGAATTTAATCCTAGAAGCAGGATTGCTGGATCACATGGCAGTTCTGTATTTAGCTTCCTGAGGAACTACCAAACCATCCTCCAAAGAAGCTGAACCATTTTACACTCCCACCAACAGTGAAGGAGTGTTCCTATTTCTCCTCGTCTTCTCCAGCACTTGTGCTTTTCTGCTTTTTTAAATAATAGCTATTCTGTAAGGCATGAAATGATATATCGTAGTTTTGATCTGCATTTCACTAAAAGTTAGTGATGTTGAGTATCTTTTCACGTGCTTTTTGGACATTTATATTTCCTTTTTGGAAAAATGTCTATTCAAGTCTTTTGCCAATCTTTAATTTGGTTACTTGATTTTTTTATGCTTGATTTGTATGATCTCTTTATATAGAAAAGAAATCAAACCCTTATCAGATATATGGTTTCCGAAATTTTTCTCCGATTAAGTAGGCTGTCTTTTCACATTCTTAACAAAGTCATTTGAAGCACAAGAATGTTTAATTTTGAGGAAATCCCATTTATCTATTTTTTCTTTCATTGCTCATCCTTTGGGTGTAAGGTTTAAGAATCTACCACCTACCACAAGATCTTAAAGATGTTTCCCTACATTTTCTTCTAGAAGTTTTATATTTAGGTCCTTGATCCATTTTGAGTTAATTTTTGCATAAGGTGTGAGATAGAGGTCCTCTTTCTTTTAGATATGGATATCCAGTTCTCCCAGCACCATTTGTTGAATAGACTGTTCTGATCCAGCTGGGTGGATTTAACAGTCTTGTTAAAAATCACTTGACCAAAATTGCAGTTTTCTATTTCTGAACTTTCAGTTTGATTCCATTGATCAATCTATCTTTATGCCAGTACCACTTTTTTTTAAACCTCTGTAGCTGAGTAGTATGATTTAAAGTCAGAAAGTGAGAGTCCTTCAACTTCATTCTTCTTTTCAAAGATATTTCTGGCTATTCGGGGGCCTTTACCCTTCCAGATAAATTTGAGAATTGGCTTTTCCAATTCTGTAAAAAAGTTATTGGAATTTGGGGGGTAGGGGTTGTGTTGAATCAGTAAATCAGTTTAGTTAAAATTGACATCTTAACCGTATTTAGTCTTCCAATCTGTGAACATGGAATGTCCTTCCATTTATTTAGGTCTTTTTGGTTTCTTTTATCAATGCTTTGTAGTTTTCTGAATACAGGCCCTTTATGTCCTTGGTTAAGTTTATTGCTTAATATTTGATTCTCTGTTGTATTGAATTTTTTTCTGACTGCCTCTTCAGTTTGCATATTAATCTTGTACCCTGCCACTTTGCTGAAATCATCTATTAATTTTTTGTAGCTTTCTTGTGAATTTTTTAGGGATTTTCTAGGTATAGGTTCATATCAGCGAATAGTGACAATTTTGCTTCTTTGTATCCTATTTGTGTGCCTTTTATTTCTTTTTCTTGCCTAATTGCTCTAGCTAGAACTTCTAGCACAATAATGAATAATAGTGGAGATAGTGGGCTTGCTTGTTTTGTTCCCTATCTCAGTGGGAAAGCTTTCAGTCATTCACCACTGAGTACAATGTTAGCTGTGGGTTTTTCATGTATGCACTTTATCCCCTTTTGAAATTAATAATTCTTTATATTGACCTTACCCAGTCATATAACTAGGGACTTTCTTTTTCCTGCTTAGACCCTAACTAATACGATGCCTTTATGAGGTAGCAATTAGTAATTCCATTTTATTGATGAGAAAATAGGCTGAGATAATTAACTTGCCCAATATCAAATTGCCAGGAAATGGGAGGACTGGGATTTGAACATTGTTTTATCTAATTTCACAGCTTAAGTTCTTAACCATTTATGACCAAGTATAATTAAAAATAGTGTCCCTCTTTTACTCCCTGAAATGTCCCAATTTGTTTGTTAAAGTATATGGTCACCCTAATTATATTATATTATTTCTTGTTTTGTTTAAATTAGCAATTCTCAAGCCTTTTTATCTTGTGACACAAATAGGAATGAATGGAGATCATAAGGGTGTCTCACTCTCTTGCCCAGTTGCCTTAACCCCTTTCTCTCCCACTCTAGAAAGCACACCAAAGGACAAGTGAGAAAGGTGTTAATATGGAGATAACCTTTAAACAACTCTAACTTGCTATAAAGGCAAATGTTTCACATAATTTGTTTTTTGACCACTATCAGTAATTAATTGCTTATGACACCTTAGAGCTGATTGAAATAGTATACATGTGTTTTTGTTTTTAAAAAAATGGTTATATAATAATCCTAATCCATTCACTTTATAGATAAGGACATGTCCTTGAATGTTAGCCAAGGCTTCTCAACTGCTTTATGTAATATGCAATTTATGTATAATACAATATTTATTAAAATACAATTTATGTTTTGTTACACAAAGTATATACATTTATTAATATAAAGTTATTCATTTATTAACATAGAAAGTTATTCATTTATTAATATACATTAAAATAGTTGAATATTCCAAGAGTCTCAAGTTATATTTCAAACAGGGCAATTGCTTTACTGCCACCCTGAATATTAATTCTTTATATGTAAAGAGCTCAGATTAGGGACTCTAGAGAGCACAAAGACACACACACAAAACTGTGCATCTCACAGAGAACATTCTACTGCAAATTAAAAGAAATGTGAAGGGATCTTGCCTTTACATCTTTGGATCAACTATTAAACTCTTATTTCCAATTAGCCAGGAATGAAGGTTCTTTCTTAACATATTGTAAATTCCCAAAGCTTTCCTAGGATTATGAATGCAAGATATTCTAGCTTCACATCCTATGACAATGATTTGAACAGCATTTGTAGTTGTAGTTCCCCATTTGCAATTGTAGTTCCTCTCTCCAATCCAAATTTATAAAGTGAATAATTTACAAATTATTCACTTTATAAATTTGAATGTATAATTTGGAAACCAGACAATGTAAAACACATTAGATGTCCAATAACTAACTAATGAATTTGTTGAGTGGGTAGATGAATATTGTTCCTTCATCCATGCATCACCTGCGTTTACTTACTGTATGCTTACCCAGTCACATTTTTTTTTTTAATGTAGCCTAAGCATCTAAAATGTGCTAAGCATTGACAATTTCCAAGCAGCATTTGGAGTTAGGAGAAGCATTTTGAGGATCCAGCCTCCTCATCTTAAGGATTGTGTGGCCCAAATGTCTGAGTGGGTATTCAAAGACTTGTGCTGAGCCTTGAGTCACTGAACGTCTATCCTCAAACTAGCAGCTGTAACCTGTCACTCCTTGAGGCTTTGCCTCACAAGGTTCTCAACAGAGCTTTGGCTTGCATGAGCCTCTGCATCTGCTAGCTGCATACTAGCAGGGCCTGCTTCCCTTCAGACATTTAATATCTATCACAGAGGCACCAAATGTCTGACAGCAAAAGAATACTAATGACTGCTGCAGAAGCGGGTTAAGGAAAGATTACAGAAATTGTTTACAGAAGGCTTAAGTGGATATTTTACTAACTGCTCATTTGATTGCTTCCAGAAATAAGATACTGTTAATTCATGTGATTATTGGTATCATTTGGCAGTTTGGATTCTCTACAGATATTGCAAATATTCCATATATTCTCTACTCTTTCCTAGAATCACAAAGTTGTTGGTAGGATTGGCTATCACTTGAGTGGTTAGCAGTGTATCTCCATTTGCCAGTTCTCAGCTTCATTTGAAAAATGCTTTGCATGTTTCCCCTCAGTGAATGTTTGGACTGGTCACCATGTGAGACTTTACTTCTATGGTTATGAAAACTCATTTTAGTAATATGTGTTTTTGAACACAGCGTCAAAATATAGCCATAATAAAAATAAATATGTGTGTACTGACAATATATCATAAGGTAACTTTTAGAGATATTTGTTTTTGGTGGAGTGTTTATTCATAAAGATCTTTGTATTTTTAGAGTCCTTTTATACCAAGTACAATAAAAAATTTTTAGAGAGAAAATGGGCAATCCATGTTATAGGCTATAACAGAGACTAATACATTTTAAACCATGGCAAGAAATACTGAATTTATCCAGGGCAGTTGGCAGGTATTAAAATAAAACCTTAGCTAAATAGAAGTTTGAAAAAAAGCTATGTGCCTTTTAGTCCTCTGTAAATTAATGGATACTTTGATTATAGGAGAAATAGGGCTGGGAAAATCAGCTGTTTGTGTTTTCTTCTACTACACTTTGTATGAGGTGACAAGAGGGTAACCCTGAGCCCATTTTTGACCCCTCAGCCTGATGCTCAGGCAGTACCAGTTTTTGTTTGTTCTATTATTTCAGTTACAAAGTCCTGCCTAGATGCCCCAAGCCAAGCATTTCAGCTCACCATGGGAGGGGGTTGAGGGAGGGGCGGATGAGGATAAAGGAAATTCTTTAAGATGCACAATATCAATAGCTGTGGTATGGGGCTGGTGAGCTCTGGCATGTGAATATTTAAGCTGTTAAAAGGACTGAAAAGAGCAGCAAACAACTGTTAAGTAATAAAAACTTTCAGTAATTACTGGCCCCACTGTTGTGGCTGTAACAGTCAAAATATTCTGCATCCCGTTACGTCCCATGATCCATTCCATCCCCCATGAGACAGAGATTAATGCTGTAATACCAAAGAAGGAAAATGTGATTACACCAAATTTTATTGTACTACCATTATCGATTTGTTGCCATAATAATGTAGAATCACATTGCTTTGCTTCAGTAAGTTTTTATTTTTCTACATTTACCACTAGAGATTTGAAAGCCTATGTATCTATAAAATTGCAACTTTGATTCTGCAATTGGAAAGCCTATCTATTTTTCTAAAGTTACCTTGGATCTGACTATGCAGGTAGGCATATACTATCATGGTAATAGAATACATACCCCTAGTATTACAAATTTCCCATCATTGCACCTATTTCAAGTATGCCTTAATATTTAAGGTGTATCAAGTCACACTGAGGTTTTTTCCCTCCTCTCAGTCATTTTATTTGTGGGATGAAACGGATTCTTCAGTATTAGAGATTTCAAACTTAAACATCCAAAAAGCAATGATGCCAGTCTTCCTCACACTATTCTCATTAAAATAGAAAACATCTTTTCAGTTAGTGTTTCTAAAACAAAAGTAAACTAAAAAGCTTTTGACTTTTTAGTGCTTTCAACCTCTCCATCATTCATTGCCACCAAAGAGATAAATTTCCCTCTCACCTTCTTGTTCCTTTGCCAGTACTGATATTTAGTGAATACTATCAGATGTCATTGTAACATGATTATTTACTACAGGGATACAGAGATCTTCTGAAATATTACACTTTGCATAATAGGAACCTTTTGTAATACAAATATTATTCAGCCCACTCTTCTATTCTCTACCTATACTCTCTCTCCCTAAATTACCTATGCAATTATTCTCATGGCCTTAAATACTATACATGATGTATAAATACATGATGACAGTTTCCAAGTTTGAATCACTAGCACAAATCTCTTTTCTGAGATCAGACTCCTAGAGTAGCATTCCAGTTTTCTCAAAGGTGTCTCTAACTTCACACATGCAAAGTGAAACTCCCAATTTCCCCTTCAGATTTGCTCCTTCTTCTCTTCCTATCTCAGTAAATGCATTGCTGTCCAGCCCACTGTTTACACCAGATAGGTAGGAATTAACTTTAATACTTCCTGTATTAGTCTGCCAAAGTGGTGCCAATTCAAAGTACCAGAAATCTGTTGGATTTTATAAAGAGCATTTATTTGGGATAAAAGCTTACAGTTCCCAGGCCATGAAAAAGTCCAACTCGAGGCACCATCAGATATGCTCTCACCAAAGTCAGTTACTGTTGATCCTGGCTGTTGACAAGTGAGGAAGCAAGATGGCCGCCCATCTCTGCCAGACTTCCCCTTCTCCTCCAGGTGCTCTCTCTCATGTGCAGCTGCTCCTCTTCTTCCCGATTTCAGCTGCAGGCTGGTGTAGCACTTGTCTGTTAGGGCTTCCTATATCAGTCTTGGCTATTCCCACTCTCTTCCCACGGTCAACTGTAAGCTATCAGGCATATGGCTCATCTCTTCCCAGGGCCTCAGACATTTGAGCCTTCTCCTTTCTGTCACATGGCAGGATCAAAAATGACAGAGCTTTCTCTTCCTATGTCTGTCTGTGTCCCATTATATCAGACCCAGCAAGGGGGCAGGGACTATGTTACACCCACTGACATAGTCAAATCAAAAGCCCAAAGCAATATTATAAAATAATCTAATCAAAGCCCACTCAGCTGAATATAATGCAATCAAAGGGTATTGCACCCAGAGGAATAGATTAGTTTACAAACATAATCTTTCTCTTTGGGGAATTCATAAAACAATCTCAAACTGCCCACACTTCCTTTCTTCTCATTCCCTGCATCCAATCCATCAGTAGTTCTGATGGTTCTAACCCCAAAATATATTCCAAATCCATCCATCCACTCCACTCCATGTCAACTACCGAGACTCTTACCCTAGCCACCACTTCCAGTTTTCACTTATCCATTCTCCACATAGCAAACAGAATATTCTTGTAAGGCATAATTTAGATCATGTCACATCTCAGTTTCATTTAGAATAGAATGGAAAACACCAGAAATATTTAAAATCAAATCTAAACGTCTTACCCTGATTTACAAAGCCCTAAATAATCTCACCACCACCACCACCACCCTCTAGGCAATATTACTTCCTGTTGTTTCACCTCCGCAAATCCGTACCAACCACACTTCACCCCCCTCTCAGGAACTGTGTATGTGCTCTGTGTGCTTCTCTTTCTCTGTTGAATGTTCTTCCTCCTGCTCTTTGAATTCCTGCTTTTTGAATTCTTGCTCCTTTTTACTCTCAGATCTCAGTTTAAATATCACCTGCCTGGAAAGGTCTTCTTCCCAATGACCTTATTTAAGTTTGATTCCCCAGCCCCCTACATAACCACCATTATTTTCTTTCACAGCAGCCCCCTCTATTTCTTTCATAACACTCTTCAATAATCTGTAATTATTTAATTAATTAACTTACTTTCTAACTGTCTATTAATCTCCCTGGACTAAAAGTTCCATTAGGGCAGGGTTATTATTCCACCTTGTTTAGCTTTATAGCACCAGAACCTAGCACAGTGCCTGGCACAGATGATAATTAAGCAAACAGACACATAGTCCCCAGAATTATCATTTGCTGTAGTCTTGCCTATCACTGCTTATTCATTTTTGTCCCCTATCATTCACTTGATTCAAAAAATAGGCCTTTCAAAGTTATTTTTAGTTTGTTTACTTTATCACTGTTGACTTATAATTCAAAAAATAATCTTAAAGGTGCTATTTCACTTCTAAGTATTTTAGTTTGTCGGTAACCCAGTTTATTTCTTCATAAACCAAGTATATTTGCTTGTGTTCAATAACAAATGACCATAAAACTTCAGTGGCTTAATATAACAAGAGTTTATTTCTCACACTGCTCCTTATCCTAAGAGGATCGTCAGGGGACTCTACTCCTCATAGTTACTTGGGGATACAAATGGATCATCAGAGGTTTCACTACATTATAGTGGAACAGAAGGCTGCCTCAGTTACCATGGCAGGGGAAGAGAGAAACATGAAATTGCACCTGTTTTCCTTAATCCAGAAATAGCACACCTCACTTCTGCTCACATTTCATTGTCCAGAGCTGCTTGCATGGCCCTGCCTAACTGCAAGGGGCCAGTAACTGAAAAACTCAGGAAGCATTCCCTTCTCTGTCACTCCTACTGTACCATCCAAACGGTATGACTCACAATCTGAAAGTTTCCCAGAATTATCTTTGTTTTTCTATCATAAAATTATACGTATACATAAATATACATATATATAGCACTCAAATCAAATATAAGGTACTTACATGTAATTTAATTTAGGAGTGTTTTTTTAAAAGACATGGACAGTTACATACACAAAACCCACATCCACTGAACAAAACCTTGAAATATCATGTTTTATAACAGGCTGTGTAAATTAATATAATAAACACAATAGAGTATCTGTGGGTGGGAAAATAGAAATGTGAAAACTGAAAAAACTCTTTATGCAACCATAAAAATAAACACTATCTCAAGTGAAATTAGTTCTTTCAATCTGACAGAAACATATATGCACAAGCATATAAAAGAAAAAATTTCCAATGGATCCCCATTGCTCTCTAGATGAAAAACTTTTCACTGTTATCTGTCAAAGTCTTCCATAAACTAATAATACCTTGCTTTCTCTACTCTTTCAAAATAAATATTCATTTGTGCTAGAGATTTGGCTAAACACTAGTGATGGAAGAATGAAAAAAATATATGGTTTATGAATTCAAGAAATCCATATATGGGAGAAGGCTGACTTTTAAATGGTTAAGTATAATGTGATGTATTTTATATTAAAAGTGTCTGCAAGTGCTCTAGGAACAAAGAAGAGAGTTCAGGAAGGCTTTATAAAGGAGGATAATTTGATCAGAATAGTTAAGAATGATGGGGGAGGGCAGACAAGGAATGGGGAATCCAGTACAAATTACTGGAGTGAATTCCAGAAATGAATTTTTTCCCAACTATATTGCATATCTATACAAAGCCCATGTACACATTTTTACTCAGGCCATCCTTGCTGGGGAGTATCCCAAAGAGATCTTGGTGGTCGGGATGAAAGGAAGTTTATTAGGTACAGAAACCAAGGTAAAAGTGCTCTAAAAGAGAACATAGCATGTACAATGTCACAGGAAATGAAGGAGCACAGAAAAGATCAAATTGACAAATATCAAAAGTTTGACCCCATACTCTGCTGGCAAGGCTGTAGGAATATAGGCACTCTCACACATGGTTAGTAGGAAGGCAAAACGTACAACCCCTTTCGAGAAGAATGTGACCAAATGCAAAATTGCATATACATTATCATTTAACTCAGCAATTCCATCTCTAGGAATCTATTCCAAAACTATTACAGCAAAAACATGAAAAAGCATTATGTTCAATAGTGCTATTGATTGCAGTACTATTTTTAAGACTAAAATATGTGGATAGAAAACTAATTTTTCATCAACAGAGAACTGGCTGAATAAACTACGGTCCATCAATTCAATGTAAACTCTGCAGCTGTCAAAGGAATGGGGACTATCTTTATATACCACTGTGGAATATCTCCAGCATATAATTAAGTGAAAAAGGCAATGTGGAGAAAAGCGAGTATAAGATGCCACCATTTATCTAACAAAGGAGTGACAGAATATTTAGAGTGAAAAGTGAAAGGACAAAGTATTTTAATGTGTCTCCCAGGTAGGGTGAGCATATATCCTGGCTTTACCATGGACAGTCCCAGTTTACATTTGTTTTCTGGGTGTAATTATGAACAGAGTACACTTTCATTTTTAAAAGTGTCCCAATTCAGACTTAAATTATCTGGCCATATTGGCAAATGGAGAGAATAAGGGTAGAGAGGACTGGTGGGTAGGTAGGAATATGGATGGAAAGGGCAGGGATAGAATGTTGATTTTTTTTGAACATATGTATTTTGTTGCTTTAACTTTGAAAACATGTAAATATTTGAATCATTTTAAAAATTAACTAAAAAAGGCAATTCCTAAAAATCAAAAGTGAAATGAAATAAATAAATCTAAATGTATATTTAGTTGGTGGCATAACCATACAGTAACTATTTTGAATGACATAAAAATGCCATAATTTGGCTGTACTTCCCTGGTAAGGTGTGTGTGTGGGGGGGGAGGACAGGGACTGCAAACATGCCTTAAACTGTAATAACATGTAATTATGTCATTGTTGGTACTATTGGAATTATTCTGAGATAGTGTTATGTGTCATTTAGAGTAAAGCAAATAAATAATTATTCTGGTGTTTTTAAGAACCAGGAATTTCATCATGGGAGAAAAGAATATAAAGATGAAAGATCAATAGGCTAAGTAAATATTCAGTAGCTCTGAATTTAAATTGAAAGTATCAATATGAGTTCAAGCTGCATATAACTTAAAGACAAACAAACAAAAACTCATTTCCTAACTCTGCCCCTTGAAAAGGCCTAGAATCAATGACCAACTTAGCAGTTATGAGCATCCCTAGTGTCCATTTTGTGATCACTAAAATGAGATCTCCCTAAAAGGAGCCACAGACTCCTGAAGAAATAGATGGCTCAAAGCAAAGAAGTATCAAATATCATATCAAAGGATCTTGTCAAGAGGACTAAGGAGGCAACTTGAATACCTTTCCTCTGGCCAAAGCATCAATAAAAATAATAATAGATGTGATAGACTGAGACACATCAAACAGGTTTAAAATCCATGAGTTTATAATGGTGCTAAAAATCAGACAAAAGTGCATTCTTCACCTTTGGAGAATGCTAGGAAACCAACTCATTATTTTGAAAACTGATCTTTTTTTAAAAAAGGGTGGGGGGTGGAGTCAAACATTTGTCCTGCCTTTCCTAAATTAACCATACCTCAGGGTAAGCAGTTTGTTCATGATGGGCAGCCTCTCTTCATGGAAGTGATCCAGCTAATAAATGAAGAAAATTTTTTAGAATCAGAACATTGCCATTTTGCAATCCCTAATGAATTAATAAATCTGGGCAATGATCTTCAATGGCTGCTAAGGTTATAAAAAGAGTGACAATCGGATATTATCTAACCCCTGAGGAAGTACACAACACCACATCTGAAGTAGTCTGATAATGCGTTTAGAACTAACAATCAATATGTAGGAAATACAAAGGACACCACAGGGACACAATCACCAAAATCTAGACTGTAGGAAATTCTGTAAGAAAATCTACTTGTTTTCTACAACAAACAAATACAAGGGGAAAAAGAAAGAGTGGTAGAATCCGTAGGTTTAAAGAGACTTAAAAGACATGCCAAACAATTGCAATGTATGGACTTATTTTGCTCTCAATTAAACAAACAAATGTAAAGAACAAAAAAATTGCTGTCATTTTTCAGATGATAGATGAATGTGAAAACTAATGGGACATTTGATTATTGTTTAATTATTGTTCATTTACTTATGTGTGATAATGATATTTTGGTTACTTTTTATTTAAAAACAAACAAACAAACAACCCTGCACATTTTCATTGCCAAAGCAAATGCAAGTGCTCTAAATAGCCTCCCTCCTGTGGCTCTCTAAATGAAATGGCCACTTTCCTTAAATTGCATATCAGAACAACTGCTTCTGGAAGGCTTTCTCCAGTCTGTGTCATCACCCCAAACATCCAGTACAGTCTGATCATCATAATATACTCCCTGGGTAGAACATATAGTTACTGTATTTTGTAAAAGCAGAAACAGCAAAAACCCTCAAATACTCTATTACCATTTCCTAGAGGTAAAAGAAGGAATTTTCCTTTTATGAAGACACTGTTAGGCTCTTGGCCTTGCTGAGTTCTCTTCCTGCAGGCTCCCATGTGGAAATGGGAGACCCAGAAGGCTAATGCCAAAAACCAAAGGTTTAACTTTAGGCTGACTGTGAGCAGTAGATGGCTGTGGTGTCACCTTGTGAATAATGACCAGAGAAAATTCCAGGATATCTGAGAATAGTTGGACCAGATTGCCAATTGGAATATAGGAAAATCAGGTTACATACCAGAATGGGATGGGAACAAACAGAAGGAAGGTTGGGACAGGTGCTGAGAAACTAAGTTTAGCTGAGTAATAAGAAAGGAATCCCGGTTAAAGATAGCGTCAGGAGAAGCAGATGGAATAACAGTTGAGCAATAAACAATGTTGAATAACCCAAGCAAGAGCAGGGTCAGAACCAGAAGCAAGAGAAGTTCAGAAAGCAATTCTTGGAAGAAGCAACCAGAATCTTACAACCTGTAAGAAAAGATTCTTCTGGAGGCAGAAGGTCTTTTTTGAGGCATTGGCCAGAAGCTTTTATTCAAACCTTTCCTTGCCTTAAAAGAATTTTGGTTCTGTGTAGCCAGGAAATTATTCATTATTCCTACATACAGCTATACATTGTATAATTATGCATATTGGATGTGAAAAAACTTAATAGCATCATATAATAGGGTTTAGATAAGTATTAAATGAAATGAAGTATTTAAAGCACTTAGCACAGTGCTCCTTAAAGATTAGCTTCTAAACAACAGCAGTTTAACTAATGCTGAAGGGAACTTATGAATTATATCTGATTGAAGGAGGTCACTAAATTCTGTCATTTCTACTCCTTTAAGGTCTTTAAACTCATTCCTCTTTGCTATCTCAGCTGACATTACCTTAGTTTAAGTCAGTGTTTTTCGAAATGTGGTTCAGGAATCCCTGGGGGTTCCCAAGACCCTGTTAGGGGGTCCATGAGGTCAAAACTATTTTCATAATAATATTAATGTGTCATTTGCCTATTTTGCACTCATTCTCTTCCAAATGTTTAGCAGAATATTACAGAAGCTGTGTGATGTGAGGCGACGCCATCTCTCTGACAGCCAATAGAAATGTGTGTTCTTGTGTTTTTGTATTTTCATGTTCTGTCATTTTTTTTCTAATATGGTAAATATCAATAGATATAACCCACATTCCCAAAAGCTCTTTGAGCTTAATTTGTAAAGACTGTAAAAAGACTCCTAAAAGCAAAAGACTGAGAACCACCAGTTTAAGCCATCATCACTTGTCACCTTAACTTTTACAATGACCTCCTACTGTAGCCCTGCATCTTTCTAATGTCTCCAAAGTGCTCATTCAAAAATGGAAATCTGATAATATCATACCTCAGTTTAAAATTTTTAATATCTCCCATAATCTATAAGATGGAGAAGTAGCAAAACACAATGGAATATTCAAATAAGTGAGGCTTTGATTTTACCTCACTAGATTCAAATTCCAAATAAGGCAAAGTCTGCTAATTATCCCCCATTTCTTCATTTTCGCAATAAATCTCCCAAATTTTAACTTGGCATATGGCATCCTTAGTAGAAATTACTCCCTTAAAGGTAAGTGTGCTCATATGATGATGGACAATTGGGAGTAAGCAGAAGTTGTTTAGAAAAGGAAGCTGGTTGCTGGACACTTCTTTCCCCCCTTTCCTGCAGACTGTAAGGTGGGCCAACTTCAGCCATGTAGATAAAGACTACACCTTCCTGCTTCAGATTATCTGCCTATGTCTGTAGCATTTCATGGAAAAAATATATTTCTCTCTTGAATCAGTTTTGACCAAGCAGATAAGGATTTGGGATTAGCCTCAACCAAGCTCCTCCATCACCCTGTATCCTGACATAAATTTGTACAAAAGGCTCCTTCTAGATGTTTTTAGGATCCTTGTCTAGATTCCCATTAACCTGGACTGGTTCTGAGAAATCATTCCCTTTTTCATTTATTCCTTTGTTTAATATTTATGAAGTACCTGTTTTACGTTAGGTGCTGTATCTGATAGTACAGCAGACTGAGTTACCATTCACACATCCATCAAAATGAAGAAAAATCCAAATGAAGAAAACAGTCCTGATTGGCAGAGCAAAGTAACAGGGAATGATACAGAGGATCAATATACATGAGTCTGGTCACTTAGTTTCTAGATCTGTTCACAAATAACAGGACCTTAAAGAGTGACAACTTTCCAGCCTTGTTGGAGCGGAACAGGTAAGAAGAAAGTGGGACTTGAAACTGTATGTGAAGTGTGGAGTGGGGTTTGTGAAGAGAGTGCATGTGTGTGACTAAAGTCACATTAGAACATCCTCTGTCAAGCTAGAGTTAATGAAGACTCTAGGGCAATATTACCCTTGCAGGTGGGAGGTGAGTGATCCAACCTGATTAAAAACTGGAGGAGGTCAAATAAGGAGAAATATTTCTGCAAAACAAGGGATATGCGTGTGCTTCAATTATACTGTCACTACATAGACATACTCTTCCAGTTGGAAAGGTCACATACTTTCAAAACCACTTTTTATTTAAAATGGGATTATGACGCTTTTGGGGGTTTATGGTGTTTTATTACATTTGTATTGAAAATAATTTCAAATTTCCTATTTCTTTTAGGTACAATCATATGAAATTGCTATTTCGTGAATAAAAATGGTCAGTTACTGGGAATTTTTCATATGGTTCATGTCTTAGTCTACAATTCTACTATGAAAAATACCATACAAGGGGAATTTAATGGCTTGTGGTTTGGAGGCTAGAAGTCCAAAATCTAGAAATCAGGAAGGCAATGCATTCTCCCCAAGGTCTGTAAAGTTCTGGTGCTGGCTGCCAGGGATTCTTGGGATTCCTCAGCTTGTGTCCCTTCTTCCCATCCCATTGTGATGTTCTCTCCTTTCTCTCCTGGGTCTGACGACTTCTGGGTTCTGGCTCCTCCCTATAGCTTTCTCTCTTAATCTGACTGAATTTCTTCTGCTTATAAAGGACTCCGGTAATCCAGATAAAGGCTAAACCTCATTCAGCTGGGCTACATTTTAACTAAAAAGAGCATTTTCAAGAGACACTATTTACATTGGATTCACACCCACAGGAATTCAGATTAAGATTAAGAACATGTCTAAATTAGGATACACAATTTAATCTACCATAGCTCACTTATTAACTTGCTTTTCTTCCAAACAGTATTCCTGCTTTACAATGAATGATGTAATAATTATCTACATATTAGAAATGTGATGAGGAGAATTTTGATATTCCATGATGCTAATCAGAGCTGAATGCATGATTTTATCCCTGGTGTGTTATTGTTTTATCTGTTCATTCCGTTTTGTTTTCTTAGTGCAAAGAATATAAAAAACGGTGAAATATGTAAACTTATTCACTCCTCCAACCAGAGATTATTTGGCATAACCTATATCTTCTACATTATAAAAGAGTCTGTTTTTCAGGATTTGGGTCAGGAAAGCAAAGTCTTTGTAGGTATTTTGAGTGGGAATGAAATTATTGGCGTGGGGTTAGAGGCTCACACAACTGCAGGAAAACTGAAGGAGTAAAGGTCAGGGAGGCCACTTGTGGGAAATCTGGATATGCAAGGATGGCAGGGATGCTACAACCAAAAGAAACAGTCTCAGATTCTTGCAGCCTCTAAGTGGCTAATACTCAGGAGGACACCAAAAAGTCACATCAAAAACCCTGAACTGCACCATTTACCAAAACCTAGGATCTGTTTAAAACTAAAGGATAATGGCTTTTCCTTTTCTTCCTTACAAATCTCATGTAAGTGCCGTTCATTGGTACAATCTAGCTAGAATCCTACAAAAAGGAAGTCTGAGAAATGTAATTTCTGGGTTTTACAGCCTTGTGGGACAGCTGGGAACCCAAAAGGGCTTTAGCCTACCTTGCTGTCATTTTTACTAATAAGACTACAGGTATGGCTCCTGAAAGAGAAGAAGTAAGAGAGGAAAAAATAGAATGAGAAGATAGAGGAGGTATATGCCAACTTAGACTCTTTTTCTCTCAAGTGACCATTTTTCCTTTGCTTTCCCAACTTTTCCAGCTCCTCCTCTATTTTGAATAAAAGGAGAAGCTGCTAATACCTATATCCTAGATGTGAGTTGGTATACTTCTTCTAAGATCTACCAAAGAAAGACTTTTAGAGTTGTTATTCTATTAGTCGCTATACCTTCCTTCATTCAAAAAATGAAGTCACATCTACAGTTTATTAAATTGGGGAGTTGGAATTGTTGAAAATACACAACACATTAACCAGGAAAGAGAGAGAGATCTGGGATTTGATGCTATGACATTAAATACATGCTTGATTCCATAATGCCAATTTGAAAAAGAAATTGATGTATTATTGTTAATAAAAATAAAATTTTCTGTTTGGTAAAGATGCCCCCAGACTCCCATTTCAGTTTCTCAGATTGATTAAGAAATTGGAGGCAGATCTAAGCCATGGGGCTTTCACTATAATTATATCTGATTCTTGACCATTATATTAATGCTGACCCATTAGTATAATAATGACCACAGATGTACTTTTCATTTGTATTTTCATAATAGCTTCTATCTATGGAAAGCCCCTAATTTGTGATAATGGAAAGTTGGTGTTTTCACAGTAGGTTTAAAAAGGGTAATTCCTTATTACTTGATCACAATAGCTCATTACAGTGAAATTGTTTTGTTTTGTTTTTTTTTTTTCAATATGTCAATGTTAATCCATTTTACAATCAGCTTAAGCCTGGTTTGGTGGTATGTTGTTGAAATAATAATTGTCAAATGCCTCCCATGTTATCCTTTAGAATATTATTTTTAAAAGCCATAAAGTGAAGGGAAATTATCTGTGAAAATAGTGGTGTTTCTTGGAATTATAGAATCATTTATATTGATATATTGTATAATTTACAGGACAAAAAAGAGAAAAATAAAATTACTTAGAATAAATACTAATGCATATCTCTCCCTTAAGATTACTGCCTTATACTTTTTTCTGGATCTAAATATTCTTGAAGACCCATTAGAGAAAATATATTTTAAAAATAGAAAATTCAAACCATATGTAATTCTACTACCCAGAAATACCATCTTTAATTTTCTGAATATATCCTGTCTTTTTTTTTCATCTATCTGCGTGCAGGAGTGTGTGCTTATGTGTGTGTGGGCAGGCATACACGTGCACAAACAGGAGGATGTGTGTACTTTCTGCAAGAATTCAGATTAGGTACAAGCTGTATCCCACCCCCCACCCCCCAACCCAAAACATAGAAAACTTTGTCTTATAGCATTTACTATTAGAAAAAGAAAATCTGAGGCCAGACTGATTTTCCATGAATTGTAAATAATCTAAAATTTCTCCTCCTAAATTCTTCATTTCCTGTTTTTAATGAGATTTATTTTTTTTGAAACTTTTATTAAGATAATCATAGGTTCATATGCAGTAGCTAGAAATAATACAGAGATGTGGTGTATACTTGACCCAATCTCTCCCAATTATATTTTTTAAAACTATAGTATAATATTGCAATAGGATTATTGATATCAATTCAATTTACCTTTCTGATTCATATTTCCCCAGTTTACTTGTAGTTATCTGTGTGTGTGTGTGTGTGTGTGGTGTGCACATTTAGTTCTATACAATTTTATCATGTTTAGATTCCTGTATTCATCATCACAGTGAAGATACAGACCAGTTCCATTACTACAAAGCTTGCCCTTTTATAACCACAACCTCCACCCTCCTGTCACCTCTTCATCCTAACCTCTGGCAACTACTAATACGTCCTCCATTTCTAAAATTTTGTCATTTCAAAAATGTTATATAAATGGGGTCAATAATATGTAATCTTTTGAGACTGGCTTTTTTCAATCAGAATAATTCCTGGAGATGAATTCCAAGTTGTTATGAGTATCAATATTTCCTACTTTTAGCTTGCTGATTAGTACTCAATGCTTCAGTATTATGGTTGTATCACAGTTTACTTATTCACCTGCCAAAGGACATATGATCTGATGCTAATTTTTGGCTATTAAAAATAAAGCTGATATGAACATTTGTGTACAGGTTTTTGTGTGAATGTATATTTTCATTCCTCTGACACAAATGCTCAGGAGTACATTGCTGAGTCCTATGGTAGTTGATTGTTTAGTTTTATAAGAAACTGCCAAATTATTACCCAGAGTGACTGTACCATATGACATTTCCACCAGCAATGAATTAGTGATCTAATTTTTTCACATCCTTGCCAGAACTTGGTATTGCCAATAGCCTTTATTTTAGCCATTCTGATGGCTTTGTAGTGATATGGTTTTAATTTGCATTTGCCCGGTGGTAAATGATGTTAGACATCATTTCAAGTGCTTGCTTGCCTTCTCTGTCTCCTCTTCAGTGAAATGCCTGTTCGTGTCCTTTGCCCATTTTCTAAATGGATTTTTTGCTATTTTTACTGTTGGGTTTTAAGGTTTCTTTACTCCTTTTAGATTCTAATCCTCTTCCAAATATGCAGTTTGCAAATATTTTTTTCCAGTATGTAGTGTGTCTTTTCAGCCTCTTCATATGGGCTTTCACAGAGAAAAAGAGTTGTTTATTTTGTTTGTTTTATAATTAATAGATTTTATTTTCTTAGTAAAGTTTTAGATTTACACAATAAATGAGCAGATAGTATATGGAGTTTACTATTTATATATATATATAGAGAGAGAGAGAGAGAGTTAGTTTATATACCCACTCCAACCCTGGATTTTTACATTTAATGAACTGATTTGACACATTATTATTAGCTATAGTGCAGAGTTTACATTAAGGTTCACTCTTTGTTTACAGTGGATAGTACAGTTCTATGGGTTTCAACAAATACATAATGACAGAGCAAAAGTTTATGCTTTGCTGAGGTTCAATTTATCAATTTTTCCTTTTGTGGATTGTGCTTTTGTTGTCAAATCTAAAGAATTCTTTGCCTGTCCCTAGATCCCAAAGATTTCTTCCTATGTTTTTGTCTAAAAGTTTCATAGCGTATGTTTTACAGTTAAGTTTGTAGACCATTTTGAGTTAATTTTTGTATAAAATGTAAGACTTAGGTCAATGATAATTTTGTATGTTTGTTTTGTCCATGGGTATCCAACTGCTTCAGCACCATGTGGTGAAAAGGGTATCCTAATATGCTTTGCACCTTAGTAAAAAATCAGTTGAACATATTTGTGTTGGCATATTTCTGAGTTCTCTATTCTGTTCCATTGGTCTGTGTCAATCTCTGCCAAAACCACACTGTCTTGATAAATGAAGTAAGCCATAATATCAGGTGGAATGATTCCTCCCACTTCGTTCTTATTTGTCAATATTGCTTTAGCTATTACAGGGCCTGTACATTTCCAAATAAATTTTTATATTAACTTGTCTATGTCTACAAAAAACCCTTGCTTGGCTTTTTAAAAAAATAGGAATTCTATTAAACTTATAGGCAATTTGAGGAGAATTGACATAGTAAGAATTAAATTTTTACTATGTTGATTCTTCTAACACATTAACATGGTGTGCTTTTCCATTAATTTAGGTCTTCTTTGATTCCTTTCATCAGCATTTTGTAATTTTCAGCATACAGATTCTGTACATGTTTTGATAAATGTATACTGAAAAAATTCACTTTCTTTAGCATGATTGTAAATGGTATTATTTTTAATAACTACTTGAACATATTCATTGTTAGTATATAGAAATGTGATTGATTTTTGTGTTTTGAGCTTGTATCCTGCAAACTTGCTAAACATATTTATTACTGTAGGAAGATTTTGTAGATTCCTTGGAATTTTCTATGTACACAATCATGTTATTTACAAATAAAGACAGTTTCATTCCTTCCTTTCCTATCTACATGCCTTTTATTTCTTTTTCATATCTTATTGCAGTGATTAGGATTTCTAGCAGTAAAAGCAGAGAGAATATATATCCTGAACTGGTCCCCAATTTTAGCTAGAAACAATTCAGTCTTTCACTGTTATATATAATATTAGCAGCAGATTTTTTATAAATATTCTCCTCTATTCCTAACTTGCTAAGGGTTTTCTTTTTTTTTATGATGAATGAGTATATTGCATTTTATCAAATGTTTTTAGTGCATCAATTTATATGATTATAGGCTTTGTCTTCTTTGGCCTTTTAATAGGGTGGATTGCAATGGTAAAATTTCAAATGTTGAAAGCTTTGTATCCTTGGAATAAACCCCACTAGGTCATGGTATATAATTCTTACTATATATGTTGGAATTCTATTTCCTAATACTTTTTTAAGGACTTCTACATCTTTATTCATGAGGAATATTGGTCAACAGTTTTGTTTGTTTGTTGTACTCTCTTTGTCTAGTTTTGGTATCAGGGTAATACTGGCCTTATTTAAAAAATTCAGGAAGTATTTCATCCTTGTCTATGTTCTGAAAAAGAGTATGTAGAATTGGTGTTATTTCTTCTTTAATGTTTGGTAAAACAGAATTTTACAGTGAAACCATCTTGCCCTAGAGATAGGTTTTTCAGGAGCTTGTTAATTATGAATTCAATTTTTTAAATGGTGTGTATGACTATTCAGTTATCTGTTTCATCTTGGTTGAGTTTGGCAGTTTGTGGTTTTCAAAGAATTGCTCCATTGCTTCTAGGTTGTTAAATTCATGAGCATAGGGTTGATTATATATTCCGTTATTATCTTACTAATGACTGCAGGACTTGTAATTATCTTTTTTAATGAGATAAATTTCACAAAAGTATATAGTACACACATCTGAACTGCAGTTCGATAAGTATTGACAAATATATTCGACCATATAACCTTCACCCAAGTCAAACTGGAGAATATTTCCATCACTCTTGAAAATTCCCTTGGCTCTATTGTCAGTCAATAAGCCCCACTCCTGAGGAAACCATTGCTATGATTTCTGACATTGTAGAACAGGGGTCAGCAAACTATGGACTGGGAGTCAAATCCAACCTGCCATTTATTTTTGTAAATAAATTTTTGTTAGAACACAGAAACATCCATCCATTTTTTGGTGTGTATGGTGTATGGCCGTTTTTGTGCTCTAAGGGTAAAATGGAGTAACTGTGTCAGAGACCTGACAGTCTGCACTTGGGAAGGCAGTCTTCTCTGGGTTTCTCAGTGCTCCTGCAGAGCCCCAGTCTGCTGAGCAATGGAAACTGGTGAGCTATGAAGGTTAGAGATATCTCCTTTTGTGCCCCGGACACATTTGTTTTTCAGGTTTTAAGGGTATGTATTTACGTTTCAAATGAGAACAAAACCTCTGAGCCACTTGTTTCTGTTTGAAAAGACTATAAACTCTGGACCTTCCTGTTTTCTTCACAGAGAAACTTTGTTTACATTAGGGAGGTAATATTTATGACCCTTTCTCAGGAAGAGAGGAGGGCAGCTGTATAGTAGTTCCCATATAAACTCTTGGGTTCATAATTGGAGATACTCTCCCATGGTGCAAAAAACCACCTTTATGTTTTTTAGACCTAATTATCTGGCTTTCATTACACTGACCTGAAGGAAGAAAACAGGTGGTCGAGATTCTATAAAGTTATAGATGAAAGTGATAATAGTTTGCCTCTGATCTAGAAACCTCATGTTTGCTTTCAGGACAAAATAACTGAATATAGATACGAAAAACTTACCATCTCAAAGCCTAAAATATTTACCGGGCCTGTTAAAGGAACAGCTTGCTAAATCCTGCTCTAGAGTAATACTGTTCTTGACTTGATATACATGGACTCATAGTTAGTACTCTGTTTCTTCCTTCTTTAGTTTTAGAGATGTATGGATGTTGTAGCGTGTATCAATAGTTCTTTTTTTTTTTTTTAAGATCTATTTATTTATCCCCCCCTTGCTGCTTGCTGCGACCATTCACTGTGCGTTTCTTCTGTGTCTGCTTATCTCCCCCTTGCTGTGAGGTCCTGCTGCATCAGCCCACCGGGCCGCGTGGGCCGGCCTGTCCTCACAAGGAGGCCCTGGGAAGCGAACCCATATGGGGCCTCCCATATGGTAAACGGGAGCTCTATCGATTGAGCCACACCCGCTTTCCTCAATAGTTCTTTTCCTTTCTAATTCCATTATGTGACTATACCACAATTTATGTATTAATTCTCCTGTTAATGGACATTTGAGTTATTTTCAGTTTGGGGCAATTATGAATAAAACTGCTATGAATATTCTTGTATAAGTCTTTGTTGACATATGTTTTCATTTTTCTTGGTTATAATGACTGAGCTTTAAAGAAGATATATATATATATATATTTTTTTTTTAAAGATTTATTTATTTATTTATCTATCCCCCCTTGCTGCTTGTGCTCGCTGTGTCCATTCGCTGTGTGTCTTCTCCGTGTCTGCTCATCTTCCCCTTGCTGTGAGGTCCCGCTGCATCAGCCCCTCGCGCTGCGCAGGCCGGCCTGCCCTCACAAGGAGGCCCCGGGAAGCGAACCTGGGGCCTCACACATGGTAAACGGGGGCTCTATCGGTTGAGCCACACCCGCTTCCTGTTGTGGGGGCTTGCTGCATCAGCCCACTAGGCCACGCGGGCCGGTCTGCCCTCACAAGGAGGCCCTGGGAAGCGAACCCGGGGCCTCCCATATGGTAAACGGGGGCTCCATCGACTGAGCCACTCCCGCTTCCCTAAAGAAGATATATTTAACTTTAATTTAAAAAGTGGTTGTATAATTTTACACTGTTACTGTCAATATATGAGAATTCCAATTCATCCAACTCTTCATCAGCATTTATTATGGTCAGTCTTTTAGAGCTATTCTATGGATGTTAAATGCTTTCTTCTTGAGGTTTTAATTGCATTTTCCTAGTGATCTTGTGTTCCTGTTCAAGTGCTTATTAGCCATTCATGTATCTTCTTTTGTGAAGTGTCTGTTAAAGTCTATTGATCATTGTTCAACATTTTAAAATTTTATTTTTAGGAGTTCACTATATATTGTGGATATACAAGTCCTTTGTCAGATATCTATATATATATAGTATGACTATTTTCTCCTAGTCTGTGGCTTGCCTTTTCATTTTCTTGAGTGTTTTTTGATAGGACATTTTAAATTCTGATTTGAGTCCAAGTTATCAGCTTATTCTTTTATGGATAAGAACTTTAATGTCTTAAAAGGCTTGGCCTATACAACAATCAAGAAGACAGTCTCTCATGTTTTCTCTCAAAACCTTTATAACTTTAGCTCTTACATTTAAGCTTAATATCTATTTTGAATTAACGTTTATATAGAGTGTGAGGAAGGAGGTCAAGGTTTATTTTTTTCTGTATGTGTGTAGCAGCTTGATATTATTTATGAATTCCAAAAAAGAGAAAAATTATGTTTGTAAACTGGTCTGTTCCTCTGGGTGTGATACCCTTTGATGGTATTAAATTCAAAGGTTTTACGTTTACTTGATAAAAGATTAGGGCTTTGATTCGACCACGTCAGTGGGGTGTGACTCAGGGTTGAGCCCCATCCCCTTGGTGGGCTGATATAAATGGACACACTCAGAAGAAGATACAGGAAGAGAAGGAGCTCCACAGACATGGCAGAGGAGAGAACTTTGATCCTGCCGCCCCGGGAAGAAAGATGAGCCATTTGCCTGATAGTTTACAGCTGACCTTGTGAAGAGACCAGAGCAGCTGAACAGCTGATAAGGCCCGGAAGGAAACAAGCCCTATGCCAGCCTGTAGCTGAGAGAGAGGACAGCTGAACCCTCGCGGAGATAGGCAAACATCTTTGGTGAAAATGCAACCTTGAGTTGGACTCTTTAGGGCCTTGTAACTGTAAGCTTTTACTTCAAATAAATACCCTTTGTAAAAGCCAGCAGATTTCTGGTACTTTGCATCAGCACCCCTTTGGTTGACGAATATAATGTGCATCCAGTTTTTCCAGCAGTATTTGTTGAAATTATTTCCCTTTCCTGTTTAATTGCCTCGGTAACTTTGTTGCAACACAATTGACCATATGTGGGTGAATCTATTTCCTGACTTTCTATTCCAGCCATTGATCTGTCTATTCATATGCCAATACTATACTAACGTAATGTCTGTGCTTTATAGTAAATCTGAAAATAAGTTGTCTTTTAATTCTTCAAAATTTTTCTGGTTATTCTAGGTTTTTTGTATTTCCATATGAATCTTAGAATCAGTTTGTCAATGTATCTAAAAAGTCTGCTGGGATTTTGATTGAAACTCTAAAAAAATTTAGGGCTAATTAACATCTTTAAAATATTGGGCTTTTCCAATCTAAGACCATAAAGTATCTCTTCATTTATTTGGATCTTTTTAAATTTCAACAAGTAATATTTGATAGCTTTTGGTGCACAGGTATTGTAAACCTTTTATTAAATTTATTCCTAAGAGATTGATGGCTATTTTTTAATAACTTTTTAAAAAAATTTCCAATTAGTTTCTCTGTAATGTAAAAATACAATTGATTTTTTGTAAATGGTGCAACCTTAATAAATGCACTTACTTCTAATGTCTGTTGCTTGATTCATTTGGATTTTCTATGTAGATAATTATGTCATTTACAAATAAGAACAGTTGTACTTCATCTTTTCCAAATCAAACGTATCTGCAGGCTAGATTCCACTCAAGGGTGACAATTTGATATCCTTGATGGTCCAAACTCTTCCAAATGTAGTCAAATGTTCAAGTAAGAAAAGGAGGTCCAAGGAAATCACATGGTTAGTGATTAGCTAAGTCTAAAATATGGCTCAGGAGTCTCTCTATGACCAGACTGTCATTATTTGAGTGGAGGGCAGCTCTCAGGATATTCTACTTCTATTCCTGGCAGCTTATGTTGACTTTCCAAAGCAGCCCCAATCCTAGGATGCCCCTTAGCAGTGATTGTTCTCTCTAGACCGGAAAGTTGTAGAAAGAATACCTTTCCTAAGTTCTCTTAAATATTTTTTATTTAATCTTGTAATTTAAAAAACAATCCCAGAACATCTCTTGTGTGAGTCTCTTAATTTTGCCCCAAATGAGCAGATACTTTTCAATGCATATATCATATTTCAGCTCAAGAACTCTTCTTTGATTGTCTTTAAATTTTATTAATATCCCTCTAATTATTGGATTTCTGTTCATATTGACCACTTCCATTCATTCAAAAAATAATCAGTCTATATATTCCTGGCACTGTAATTGGCCCTGGTTATAAAGTGGCAGCAAAACAGGTCTGTTTTCTGCACTCATGCCTACAATTGAGTGGGAGGACTACTAGTCAGTTTTGTGCCAGGTTCGGACTCAGTTCCTAAGCTGTTGGTCAGAAAGCTAGGGAAAAAAAATACCTTCCTGCTATTTTTTCCAAGCAGGAGACTCTGCTGGGTCACACAAGGCTATAGGCTGGCCATTCATCACATGCTTAGTAGCTCTTATCTCCAAATTCCATCAATAGTATGTTGGACAGTATCGGTTTTCAGTATTGTTGAAAGTTTTCATCTCTTTTTAGTGAGAAATCTGGAGAAGAGGCATCAAACTTACAAGTCAGATATTATTTTAAAATACATTCAAGATGTTTTTTTTATGTAATCAATTTGTTTTCCTAAATATTGTTTCTAATTTCTAATGCTTTCTGAGACCTTTCATTAGATTTCATCTTAGGGTGCCTGGAAATGACCCTTTTATCGTTCAAATCAGATATCCTCTCTGAATAATTTTGGAGTGGATTATTTTTTAAAAGTTTACTCCATTTTTTAAATCTGTAGCTTAAAAACTATTATAGTTATTTCTAAACTGTATTTCTTTTTAATTAAATACATTAAAAAATGACTCCATGGAGGAAAATAGCTCCGACTAAGATATTATGTACAGAACAGGTTAATTACAAAAGTCAGAAGAAAAAATTCTTTATACGTAGTCACTCAGCATTTGTTTTCCTGCTAATTCTCTTTATTAGAACTACTATTTTCCATGGAATTTTTAATTACAAAATAGCTGATGCTTCTATAGGTAGGTTTGAACTCTAGGTGAAAACATTTGTACATCAATCTCAAGACAGTTTTTAGTATACTTCTTTCATTTTGGTGCTAAAATGGGTAGATTATTTGCAAAAAAGTTACATGCAGATTACTACATGTAGTGTCATTTATTCTTTTTCAAATTATACATTTGTCCCTATGTACAGAAAGGAATAATTAATTTCCTTATATTCTAAGCACCAGAGTTCCCCATCGGGGTATGCAGAGATGATAAGGTGGAGGGAATTTCCACTGCCAAGGAAATCTGACCTACAGTTCTGCAAGATCATCTGGTAGCAGAAGAGCAATATCTTCCACTTTAGTTGAGGGTGAGAGACCAGGGTGAGGGTGGGGGGGAAATTTGATCTAAACTGGACCTGAGAATCTGCTCTCAGTACAAGAATATATTATATATTTTAGCATTTAAAGGAAGACCTTTTTAACTCCCTGCCACCCCACACCTTCAAAGGAAAAAAAATACGGTATCCTTTCTCTATATTTATTATTTCTTTCTACTAACTAGTTTCTGATCTACCTTAAGAAAAGAAGCATAAACTAATGCACTGTTCCTTAACCAATGAGTTTGGATGTTTGGGTATATTAAGAAAGAATTGTTGACATCTCAAAATATTCAGGATTTCTCATTTCTCTTTGCTGACCAATTTCAGGCATACACATTTTTATGCCTACAGGGCCCAGGTGGAAGATAAAAAGTTTTGATTCTGGCTTGCCATAAAACACTTGGGTTTAGCAGGGTCTAGAGATTATGAGCCTCACCAAAAGGCCCTCAAATACTCATCTTTAAACTTTGCTCTAGCCAAGCCAAACACTTTGATGGAAGTGGAGGATACCCAAAATTCAATCACAAAGCCACCATTTCCTTCTCTTATCTAGGTGTTAAATATATTCTCTCTTTAATTCTATCAAATGCCCCAGGAGAGAAAGTATCACTGTCCCCACTTCATCGATGAGCAGAGAAACAATGAACTAGTATATGCATTTATATGAATGTAAATAATTGTGTCTATATATAATACATATATTATTATATATGTATCTATGTTACATAGCAAAAATTAATCAAACCTGGAGGTGGTAATACTGGACTTCAATATTAATTTTTCTGTGAATTTCATATAATTCCACATAATGACAAAGTCACTTTGCTCCTTTGTGCTCCAGTTTCCTGTTAAATGGAACTTTGTTGTATTTTTCAGGAATTAAGAGAGGTAATAAGTATGAAATACTTGATAACCATAGATGAATAAGACTAAGCCAAGATATGGCTTAACTCTCACATAGTGTAAACAGTCATGATTAGATACAGACAAGGTGATTGGGGTTGAGGAGATGGGCAGCTATAGAGCTGACCTGCAGAGAGGGGCAGAATGGTCTTCTCTGCCATATGTCTCAATGATTCCAAGCAATTCATAGGAAGATAAAACATAATACAACTGTATTAAGCATTTTCTTCAATTCCTGGTGGCTTTCTAGCTCATAGAAATGCACTATGGAAATCAGAGAGAATTCTCTAGAAAGGGAAAGGGACTATAGAATGTGGACTTTCCTCATCTTCACTTGTCTTTCGCTGTGCCAAGTGCAGCAATGGGCTCAGAAGTATCAATGGCGCTATCCTGTGATTTGGGTCGTGAATTTCACATGCTGTGCAACTGGCTTCCTAGCATGAGTCCTGAAGTGAAGCTTCTAGTGGCTGTAAAAATGAAATTGGCACTTGGCACCTCATTTTCTTAATAGCAATAGCTAATCGTCTTTTCCCTTTACAGCTTTCATTTGGTACAGAGAAGCAGAAAATCATCTGTGTATTTCCTCCTGATTTTCTGTTGTCCTATGCTGTAAAGACCAGGAGGGAAAGATTGCCCTGGTTTCAGGTGGAGTGTGGGGTAAACTAACATCCAACTTAACCCAACTTGCTTTTGGGGTTAGCTCTGCCAATCCTTCTGAGCTACACTTCATTTCCAGAATTCATAGATACGTTCAGGGACTGCCCTGTTGCATGGCAGTGCTTACAGTATTGGAGGGAGCTGACTTCTTCTGCCTCTAGCTTGCAAGGCCACATGATTGGCTTTATTTTCCAGCCTTCAGGTTGTAAAGGTGCAATTGTAAACTTTGGATTAATCAGGCCAGGGGCTCAGTTTAAACACCTGTATCTGCTCCAGGTCCTCTCTATAAACTTGAACAAACCAGTTTCTCTTCTCTAGTATATGAAATGGGAATGATATTTCCTGGCTTCCCCCTCCTTCATACTGATAAATGTGATTAATAATGTAGGCTGAAAATATCCACATAGTTCTAAGTTCCTCAGAGATGTGGATAAATAAAAATTTATAGTACAGTACATATTAGCATCCATCATAGAACATGCCTAATGAAAAGAAAGCTAAATGGGGAAACATAGTGCTGTGGACATTTGGGAGAATTATTACAAATTTCAAAATCCCTTTTAAAGCTGAGATTAAGCCTAAGTCTCATTAGTGAAGATGCCTAATCCACTAGATCATGTAACCCCTGGGAGAGTATGACAATAGTGATGTCTCTTTTGGTTTCTTTTGCTTCCTCTAAGGATGTCCTCAAATTTCTTTGACGATTTTCACCCAAATTAATGCCTGCAACTCAAGGTTTTCCTCTTTTCCTCATATTTTTTCCTTACATATAAACTGTCCTCTTAGTTTAAACAGTTTTACATCAGTAACAATAGATTTACTGTGATATCTCAAAATTATATTTTGTATTTATAAGTATATTGCAAAAATGGTGTATCTGGTCTCCTTTTAGAGACAAGAAGAAGAGCACCATTTAATTCAAGGCTGTGAGGCAAATTTTCTCTTTTATACAAATGTGCACACATTTGCACACTTGTACAACACACACACACACACACACACAAAATACCCCCAGTGTTTGATGGCTCTATATTGAACTTGAAGAAAACCTCATCTAGCAGACAGTCTTTGAAATCTTTTGCATTTGCTTATGCCTTTAGAGTTCTGTGCTGTTTTTATCTGAACTCCTTCGAGATAATGAAAGAGATACATACAACAGTCTGTATATTAATGTCACAAACGTCTGCCTCTGGCAAAGCCTTAATGTATGAACAAAGAAAGGAATTGTTCACACAGCAAACATACAATGAGAAATGAATATCAGTGGTGAAAACCTCTGTGTTAGAGGAAATTTTAGATCATTTCAATATTTACATTTGCTACTCAAGCATATTGACAGAGCAATACAAATAGATGAACACATGGAAATTCAGGAAGAAAATTATTTGCCCAGATACTGCAAAGATTTTCTAGCTATGTGAGAAATGAAAATGCATTTTTTCCATATTTGGTAAACTGAATGTTATTAAGAGGACAAACCTCATGTAAAAGGGAGATAAGCAGAAATTGATTTGAATATTATTGCAGGGCAAAGTAAATAATCATGATGCATTCAACCTTTATAAATGTGCAAAAATAGATTAATTTTCCCAATTACACACCATAATAATATTAAATGACTTTTAAAACATGAAATAGGATAAGAGATTGAGATAGTAATGATAATCCACGAATGTGTTCTAAGGAATATTAAAAAATGTTTGATTAAACAAAGAGGGGAGGGGATGAGGAGGAGAGGGAAAATTCTAGGTTAAATAAAGTTAACCAGATATTCTCAGGACTTCTGAAATCTTTAAAGGCTAATATACATTATGAATCTCCAAATAACAATAGTGCTTGCTTTTTCGCATAGCGCCTTGCGGGACTAAGAGTTCTGAGGTACCCCTTGGTAAACTGAGTGGCCTCACAATTGATTTAGACTTAGGTTAACTGACTTGCACATTCTAGACATCGCTACAAAGGCTAGTGTTTGCCTTTCTACAAATGAAAAAATGGTTAGAAAAATGCAAGGAGAGATGCTACAGTTCTATATTCCAGTTCCTGAAGCCCAGATCTCTACTGTGCCAGAAAAAGGCTCACTAGATATTCACAAAGAGGCATTACCTGGCAGCTCACAGTATAGTTTGAAGGCACCATGATCCAGGCCCAAACACCTGGTTTCATCATGTGTCAGCATCATAATATCAACCTCCTAGACTCAGATAAGTTTTTAAAAATTCACTAATTTACAATGAAAAATACAATTGCCAAGGGATCAGTCATTCATATCATCTGCTTGTTGGTTGATTGTAGATCAATTTGCCTAGGAGGCAAATTAAAGCGCAAAGGCTATTTAGTGAGCATGAACAGAACAAGAGGAGTTAGCAATATGACCTACATTATTAATAGTGTCATATCAGGCTTTGAAAACCTGATCCACCTAACCCTAAAGAGGGCCATGCCTCCATGAGGGGCAGCCTGGACCATGGTAGAGTGTCACGTGAGCACCGCCAACTGATTCTCCTCCCACACTGTTTATTCTTCAATATTGAGTGCCTCCTTTTGACTGAATCCATTTGTAACTATTGGCCAATTTGATGGAATTATGAATTCCAAAAATATAATTGGATCATGCTTGTAAACTGATCTGTTAATCTGGGCGTGATTAGGTTATGATTAGGGTGTTGAGCCCCACCCTTTGGTGGGTGGGGAATCAAATATAAAAGGCATGGCAAGAACAGTTTTGGGAAGCAGTCTTTGAGAAGAAGCTTTGATGTTGCAAAGAAGGCCCCAGGAGAAGAGAAGCGAACTGTTCGACTGATCGCCTACAGCTGACCTTGTGGAGGAAACAGGAGCTAAGC
>JAQZBX010007754.1:0-49716 GCA_029593785.1 Cabassous unicinctus | reverse complement strand
CCAAGTAGCCAAAACCATCTTGAGAAAGAACGAAGTTGGAGGACTTACATTTCCTGACTTTAAAGCATATTACAAAACTACAGTGGTCAAGACAGCATGACACTAGTGCTGTTATTTTTCTGCATTTTATATTTGCTACATTTGCCAGCTCTTTAACACTTGTAATTTATTGTGACTACGTTTCACTTTCTAAATAAACATCAATTTTCATGACAAAAAAAAAAGAGCATGACACTGGCATAAGGATAGACATATTGACCAATGGAATCAAACCAAAAATTCAGAAATAGATCCTCACATCTATGGCCAATTGATATTTCACAAAGCTGCCAAGTCCACTCTACTGGAAAAGAACAGTCTCTTCAACAAATAGTGCTGGGAGAACTAGATATCCATATGCAAAAGTATGAAAGAGGGCATCTATCTTATAACATATACAAAAATTAATTCAAAGACCTGAATATAAGAATCAAGTCTTTAAAACACCTAGAAGAATATGTTGGAAAGCATCTTCAAGACCTTGTGGGAGGCATAGTTTCTTAGACTTTATGCCCAAAGCACAAGCAAAAAAAGAAAAAAACAGATAAATGGGATGTCATCAAATTTACAAACTTTTGTGCAAAGGATTTTGTCAAGAAAGTGAAAAGGCAACCTACTCAATAGGAGAAAATATTTGGAAACCACATATCAGAAAAGTGATATATACACACACATAATATATAAAGAAATCCTATAACTCAACAATAAAAAACAAGCCACCCAATTTAAAAATGGGCAGAAGACTTGAATAGACATTTCTCCAAAGAGGAAATACAAATAGCTAAAACACACATGAAAAGATGTTCAACATCACTAGCCACTAAGGAAATCAAAATCAAAATCACAATGAGATATCATTTCACACCTCCTAGAATGGCCACTATTTAAAAAACAGAAATCTACAAGTGTTGTAGAGGATGTGGAGAAATAGGAGCACTCATTCATTGCTGGTGGGAATGTAAAATGGTGCATTGGCTGTGGAAGACAGTTTGGCAGTTCCTCAGGAAGCTAAGTAGCTAGGTTTAGAATTGCCATATGATCCAGCATTCCTGCTACTAGGTATATACCCAGAATAATTAAAAGCAGGAACTTGAACAGATACTTGCACACCAAAGTTCATAGTGGCATTATTCACAATTGCCAAAAGATGGAAGTAACCCAAGCACCCAACAACCAATGAATAGATAAATAAAATATGGTATATACATACAATAGATTATTCATCTGTTAAAAGGAATGAAGTCCTGATACATGCAATAACATGGATGAACCTTGAGGACATTATGTTGAGCAAAATAAGCCAGACACAAACGGACAAATATTTTATGATTTCACTGTTAAGAACTAATTAAAATAGGTAAACTCCTGGAGTTAGAGTCTAGACTACAGGTTACCAGGAGATAGATTGGGATTAGGGAATGGGGGGCTGATGCTTAATCTGTACAGATTTTCTATGTAGGTTGATAGTGAAGGTTTAGAAATGAATGGTGGTGATAGTATCATATTATTGCAAGTGTGGTTAACAGCACTGAACTGTATATATGAATGTGGTTAAAAGGGGAAACTTAAGCATGTATATGTCACTAGAAAAAAAACTGAAGGTTAAAACATAGGACTGTACAACAAAGTGAACCCTACTGTAGATGAAAGACTATAGTTAGCACAAGTATAAGAATGTTCTTTGATGAGTTATAACAAATATATGATGCCAATTCAAGGTGGTAACAAGAGGGTAGGATATGGGAAAAAAATATACCTATTATAAATAATGGGTAATAAATGGAAATATTTTAATAATCTTTCATCAATTTAACAAAAGTAAATACTGTTAGAAAAATTGGACATTTTTAAAATTCCAGTATTTCACTCATTTATTCAAAATTCAAAAACAATTTGTTAAAACCCTGCTATCTAGATGTCTGATATTTTTATTCATTTTCTCATTCACTGAATCTTTTCCACAACTATTTATTAAGAGCTCTCTACCTCTAGGACTTTTGCTAGGTGCTGTGGATTCAGAAGGGAATTTGACAGATAAAGTCCCTGCCCTCATCACAGCTTACATTGCAGTGGCAGAGACAGACCATAAAGATATGTCAACAACTGAGTAGGTACTAATTTCAAATAGTGCTCAGTTTTATAAAGTAGAAATGCAATAGAAGGTAATTGGGCAAGGGAAACAGATGGGAAACAGGGTTTGTAAAAGTCCCTTAGAGGATGTAGCAGTTTGAGATTATTTTATGACTCCCAAAAAGAGAAAGATTATGTTTGTAAACTAATCTGTTCTTCTGGGTGTGACACCCTTTGGTTGCATTAAATTCAGTTGAGGGACCTTTGATTAGATTACTTGGCAAGATCACTGTACGTCTTTTTATTGGACTACATCAGTGAGGGGTGACTTAGGTTGAGTTCCTGCCCTCCTGCTGGGTTTGATATAAACAGACAGACAAGAGGAGGAAAAAGGAACTGCCATGTGAGAGAAAAGACTCCAATATTGCTACTGTTGAGCTGCAAGGACAGAAGCCCTAAAAGACAAGCCCTATGCCAGGAGAGAGAGGACTGCAAGATCACTTAAGCATGAAGCCCCAAGACGCTGGACCCATGGAGCAGCTCAAGAGGAGACGGTGCGCCCAGAAGGGAAGGCTGAAACCTCGCAGAGATTGGCAGCCATCTTGCTTCACCACATGTCAACATGCCAGGATCAATAGTAGCTGACTTTGGTGAGAAGGCATCTCTGCTGATGCCTTCAATTGAACATTTCATGGCCTTGGAACTGTAAGCTTTTACCCCAATTAAATCCCCATTATAAAACCAGTACAAGGGGTGCAATGATAGAGGGCGCACAGACCATGAGGGGACCTCTGAGTCATCCATGAGCCTTAAAAGCTGATTTAGCCAAAGCAAGTGGGAAGAGAGGAGACAGGCAATGGAAAGATCTGAGCTCAGGCACAGTGCACCGCGCCGCATGGTATGGGCAGGGGAATTCCAACCAGTCAGAATGAGGGAGAAAGAAAGGTCAGACGTGTTTGGTGAGATCAGAGGTGGACTAGACCAGGACAGTTCATGGAGGGCTTTGTACGTGCTGGGGTAAGAAACGGGGTTTTATCGTTTGGGTGAGACATTAGGGGGTTTTAGCAGGGTGACCAAAGGGTCCAATTTATGATTTAGACAGAGTACCCTGAAGGCATTTTTGACATCAGCTTTGAGGGGGGACAAGAACAGATACACAAGGGCAGATTAGGAGGCTGGTAAAATAAACCATACATCAGTGGATCAGAACCTTAACTAGATGCGGTGGTGGTGGTGGTGCTGGTGCTGGTGCTGGTGCTGGTGCTGGTGCTGGTGCTGGTGCTGGTGCTGGTGCTGGTGCTGGTAACAGCTTTAACATATTGTGCCACCTGTTCCGTTCTGGGCATTCTCCTAAGTGATGAACATGTGTTAATTCACTTAATACTCCCAAAAAAATCCTATGAGGTAAAACCTATTACTATCCCCATTTTAGAGTTGAAGAAGTTGAGACAGAAAAAGGTTAAGTAACTTGCTTAAAAGCAACTCTGTAATACTGTAAGTGGCAGAGCTGGGAAAGTAAAGACAAAGGGAAAGAACCCAAGAAATATTTAGGGGGAAAATATTTCAAGAAATAGGGAAATGTTGGGAACATTTTGTGAATAGGAAAAGTTAAAGACGTCCAGACTTCCAGTTTGTGTCTGGGGTGTTTAACACTGACACAGAAGGCAGTGAGGAAGGAGCCAGCAGGGCTGCTGGGAAGTGGATGGATGCATTTTGAGATATTTGAGGCAACTGTCGAATACTCAGAAAGGCATGGTGAAAACAAAACCGAAACAGGGGTGCTCCTGAGGGCTCTAGAAACATCTGGACACAACAGGAAAGGCACACAGCCCATGAAATCAGCACCCCGTCGGAGGGCCTTACCTTGGAACAGATAATAATTTATTTCCCCAGTGTAACAGAGGTAGACTCATTTATAATTTCCCTACACATGATTCTTCTACCCCTTTTATTTAAACCTACAATTAGCACTATACTCATTAATTATATGGCCCAGAGACCTAAATCTTAAATCAGAGTTGCGGCCAACACTTACTCTCCAGTTCCTCAGACTCACCCAGGACAACAGATAAAATGATGAACAGCAACCCCCATCCCAAAAAGCAAAGCAGTTCCTTCCATCTGCCCCATAAAATCCAAGCCCCCTCTCAATCTGAAGCAGAGCAGGCATCACATCCCCAAATCCACAAGACTGAGGAATGAACAAGCATAAGGGGGGAATGCAACATGGACCAAAGTAGACTTATCATTGTAGTAAGGGAAGAACTTGTCACACTGATATAAAGATAGTGGTCACCAGAGGTTCTGTGGGGAGGGGGAGAGAAGAATAGGTGGAAAATAGAGCATTTTTAGGGCATTGGAATTGTTCTTTGTGATATTGCAATGACAGATACAGGCCAATATATATTTTGTCAAATCCTAAAAATTGTACAGTCAAAAGTGTAAGCCATAAGGTAAACTATAGACCTTGGTTAGTAGCAATGCTTCAATATTTGTATATCAGTTGTAACAAATGTACTACAATGATATAAGATGTTATTAATAGGGGAAAAAATGGGAGGGTGTGGGGTACCCCCTATACTTTCGATGTAACTTTTATGCAGTCTAAAACTTCTCTATGAATAAAGTTTATTATTTGGGGAAAAAATGAACATTTCCCAAATGTAAAAAAAAGGCATGGTGAGCAGAAATTTGGAAAAATCAATGTAAATCTCAAGAGACGAGTCAAGGCCAAAGACATAAAATTGTAAGGTACTGGCATATAAATGGAAATAAAAACCATGAAGAGTTTTATAAGCAAACTAAAAATATTAATGGCATAAATAGGAAAGGGATTGTCAAGCTTCAACAGGTATATGGCTCTTACCTAAGGAAACAGCAATCCTCACAGCTCCAGATATGTCCCTGGTTCCGATGAAAATAAAAACTAAGAGGATTATATGGTCAATTTAGAGAAAGTGCAGTATTTTGGTTGCTGACTTTTTTTTTTTAATGAAAACTTTATCTTAATGCTGATGCATGATTTAAAGTCTACCCAACTAATTAAAATATTTCAAGTCATGGAGATTGCTGAAACTGAAAATGCAATTCTTAGTGTGGATTTATTTAAGAATGAAAAACTGGAGGGTAAAATTTTTATTTTATTGTGTAGAATATGTAGGAATCATTATTTGGGGGGGAACCCCAATCTCCTAGTCAAAAGAGATAAAGAGTAAGTATTGAAAGAAACAAAATAAATCTCCTTTATCTCCACCATGCCACTGAAAAAAATTTTATTAGGGGATTTTTTCCCCTACAATATGAAACTGAATTCCAAGGATAGAAATTCTCTTAACTACAATGTGTTGAAAACCAGGAGGGAGTCATGCCCAGGTTAAGCAGGAGAAAGAGACTAAATCATAATGAAAAGAACACCATTCTTGGTTTGTCAGGGAAGCAAAGTGATCTCATAAGCATGTTCTCTATTCCAGGGTCTCTCAAGCAGAGGAAAAAATAATTCTAAATGGAGCAGAGAGAGCAAAATTATAGTTTAGAATATAATGATAAATCTATCAGCCCACTCCTGAATTTACCAATCTATTTTGCAAAGTACTATGGCTGTTAAGATGCCCATATCCTGATATTCCACTGCCAATTAGTGTGTGAGTGTGTGTGTGTGTGAGTGTGTGTGAGTGTGTGTGTGTGTGTGTGTGTGTGTGTGTTTTATTACAGTGCCTCATATGTGCCCTGGGGAGGAGATATGAATATGATACAGTTTGTGCCCTAGAGAAACTCAGAGTCTAGTGGAGGAAATAAATTAAGCCTTTCATAAATTTCTACAATTTTCTGTAATAATAAGAATCCATGACACATCCATCCAGTGAATCCACAGAACATGCTGTTTAAATAATATATTTGGCTATCAATCATGGATGGCTCAATGATATCTCTTGTGTTACCATCTTTTTATCTATCACTTTTAGATTACTCCATTCTCTTATATTTTGCATCCTCAACTGTATTATAAACTGTTCAAAGCTGGCAATCTTGTTTTATTCTTGCTTGTACCTCTCAATCATACAAATCCCTTGTACCCAGAAAGTACTCAATAATTACTTCTTGATCAAACTATTTCTGATTATCAACATATTTTTAAGAAAGCAATAATTCAATCAACCAAAACTTACTGAATACCTTATATTCATTGCACTGGCATTTATGACATACTGATGCCAATCATTTCACTGGAAATATAGCAGTGAATTTCAATAAAGGCCCCAGCATCTTGGATTTATATACAAGAAAGGAGAGAGATAATAAACAACTCTTCCAATAGAGGATGGTATGTCATACAGCATTAAACACTCTGAACAGTAATAAAACAAGCTCGGGGAGTAGAGAGTGATTGGGAGGATAAGGGAAGGTCTCCCTGAACAGCTGGCATTTGAACAGAGGCCTAACTATAGGTAAGTTATAGGTGAGTACACAAACCTGAGGGTTAGGATGCTCTTGATTAGTTCAAGAAACGGCAAGAAAACCAGTAAGTCTGTATCAGCATGCACGCACAGGAAAGGAGAAGAACAGGCTTGGGAAATGGTTCAAGAAGTTCATTTTCTTAGACCTGGCTCAGCTTTTAAGTAGCTTTGTGATTTGGGGCAATTTTCTTGGCTTAGTATCATCAGGTTTGGTTAGTGATGCCTTTCTTCCTTCACAGGTCTACCAATTATTAAAGGAGAGAGCATACGTGAAAGCATTTTGAGCAGTTATAAAGGGTTATGATTATCATGTAGAATTCTCAACCCATCTCCTTTAAAGTTTTCCAGTAGATTCCCACAAACAATCTCCTTTTCTTCTTTATTTTTCCTATATTAAATTTGCTTACAGTCCTCTATTGCCCACCTTCTAGCTCCCGGTCTTAAACCTTTCTCTCGGTAGTATCCTACTGAAAATCCCTCTACTTTTTTTTTTCATGGATATAGTTCTATAAATGCCGTATTACCAAAATAGCTGCTTACAATAGTTTGATAGAAGAATTTTGTCTTTGCTGTATTCATATAAATATGCAAATTTCATGATATCCCACATCTTCAACCCTTCTTCTAATTTGACATTTTACAATTTATACTTAATTTGTTCTAAAATTGTAAAATTGTGTGTCTATTATTCTGCTTGTATATTTCTTGAACTCCCTCTAATACTCACATTTGAGTATATTGTAGACTTAAAACTAGATTCAGTATCTAGTTAGTTCATCTATGTTCTATTCCTGAGAATGCAATAAGTATCTTCTAAAAATTATAAATAGTACTTTCATTTCTGATAATGGCAGGTTATGCATACCAACCCTTCCACTGAAACAACTAAAAAATATGCATAAATATAAAGGATACTTCCTTTACAGCATTAAAGGGTCAATGAGATAATAAGAATTCCCACAGCAACAAAGACACTTTTGTCCTAAGGAAATAGACATTGCAGAATTAAGATACAGTACAAAAGTCAGGGCAATGACTCAGCCAAGAAGCTAACAGAAAGGTGTCCCCACATAAAGCTGGACCACCAAAAGCTCATACCTTTGGGCTAAAAATGAACAAGAAGTAAATTCCAAGAAGTATCATATCCCCATATCCAGAAATCTACAGGAATAGTTGCTATGGCATTGAAGAGAACAAGTGGAGAAAATGAAAGGAAAAACTCAACCCTAATCATTTATGACGACCTACTGGTTCGCATGTGGATGTCTATCCTAGGTTCACAGAATCTACATGGTACAGAGAACTTTAAGCTGTGACCTAGCTTTATGGGGTCCTAAAGATATAATGCTCCCAGGTACCTGAAATAATCAAAATTTAATCATAGATATTAAGAAATTCCATGAATAATTTTTAAAGATAATGATAAGTTAAAAATAAATAAAACAGGCCACCATGAACCAAGGAAACAAAGTAACTTGAGCAAGAATAAGCAGAAACAGTCATCAGAAAGTGACCTATAATGATGCCAGATATTGAAATAATCAAATGCATATTATAAAACACCAACAACAAAATGGTATGTGAGTAATTCTACAATAATATGAGCTGTTCAAAACAGTAATGACACTTTGAGAGAGGTTGAAAAAACACAATAGAAGTGTATTACAGTAAGAAGAAAACTTACTTGTTTTAAGTCCCTTATAACATCAGAAGTGTAAATATACTGATAAATTTTAAAGCTTGCTAGGTATACTCAGTTTCTAGAGTAATGGCTAATAGATTGGGAACAATGGATAATATAACTCACAAAGAAGAAGTGGGAGGTGTAAGGGAGAGAATAACTAAAATAATTAATTTAAACAAGGCAAGAAAAAGAAAGAATAAAATAGAACTGGCAAGGCAAATGGAATGGTCAATATAAAAGAATTAAATCCAAATATACTATTGTTTATATTTAATATAAATGGATTAAGTACTCTAGTTAAAAGACAAAAATTATCAGCCCAGATTTTAAAAAATGAAGTTGTATGCTATATGCTGTTTACAAGAGACACATCCAGAGCATAAAGATACAAAAAAATAAAATGAAGGGGAAAAGGATCAGAAAAACATGCCATACAAATACACACAAAGACACGTGAGTTATATTAATATCAGTGTAAAGTAAACATTAGAAGGACAATCATTACTAGAGATTTTGAAAGTCACTATATAATACAAAAGCTCTAATTTGCCATGAAGGTACAGTGATTCTAAGTATGTCTGTATACAATAATAGGTTCTCAAATATTTAAAGTTAAACTTAACAAAGCCAAGAAATATAGATAAATCCACAATTGTAGAAAAATTTAGCATGCTTTTCTCAATAGTTGATATAACAATCAGGAAAAAACAATGTAGAAAATAATGTAGTAAAGTCTTAAATATATAATTAATATATTAATGAGATAATATATTAGTATATTAATGAATGGTTATCTCAATTAATGAGATAGCCATTCATTTTAATAAATTAGATAAAGAGCATCAAATTGAGCCCAAAAAAGCATTGGAAAGAAATCTTAAATATTAATAGAGAAATTCATGAACTAGAAGACATACACATGATGGAGAAGATCAAAGTTGAAATTTGGTTCTTTGAAAAGTTTAATAAAACTGATAAACCAAGTAAGAGAGAGAAAAGATACAACCCATATTAGAAATGACAAAGGGAACATCTTGCAGACATTGAAAAGGATATCATAAATAGATTATGACAATAAATATAAATTTAGAACAAATGGGCAATTTCCCAGGGAAAAAAACAACTATGAATGAAAGAAAAAGAGGAAATATGAATAATCTTACAGTTATGAGAGAAACTGAATCAAAAGTGAGAAATCTTCCCACAACTAAACTCTAAGCACAAGGACACAATTGGCCAGTTATCCAAATATGATTCATGCTTATTTGAAAAGACTAGCTCAGCTTTCATACCAAAACCAGAGCAGTAAAAGAAAGGAAAATAACCAATCTAACAATAAACAAAGATGAAAAAACCATCAACAAAACAGCAGCAAACTAGAAGTAAAATATAAAAGGGATAGTATATTTTTACAAAGGAAAGTTTGTTAAAGGAATATGTTTAGCATAACATGAGAAAAAAACAACTGATTTAATTCACTGCCTTATCAAATTATCTCAATAGATACCAGAAGAATATCTGATAATATCAAATATTTATTCATGGTAAAAAATATTTAGCAAAGAAAGAATAGAAGAGCTCAATATGGTGAGGTAAGGGTTAGCAAACTTTTTCTGTAAAGGGGCTGATAAATGTTTTTGACTTTGTGGGTATTTGATCAATGTCAAAACTCTTCAATTCTCCCATTGTATTGTGAAAGCGGACATGGACAATACATTCATGAATGGGCATGGCTGTGTTCCAATAAAACTTAATTTATGAAAACAGGTAGTAGGCCAGATTTGGCCTATGGGCCATAGATTTCCAACTCCTAAGAAAGAATCTATAAAAGGTAACATTGGTACAAATCACGATTAATAATAAAATTATTTCTTTAGGATAAGGAACAAGACATAACTTACAGCAGTTACAATTGTAATTCACATTGTATTTGAGGTCCTAGTCAGTGCAATAAGGCAAGAAAAAGAAAAAGTATAAGGATTAAAAAGGGATGAAATGGAATCATTATTAATAGATGGAATAATTGTCATCAGTATTTGCGGAAATAATTGTGTTTATATAAAATCTAATAACTATAGTTGATTTTTAAATAAAGAGTATTTAGCATGGTTCCTGGATACAAAAATCAAAATAAAATTTCATTCCTTTAAGCAGTTAAAAAATGAAATTTAAAAAATCATACCATTTACAATAGCACCAAAAATATAAAGTACCTAAGAATAAATCTAGGAAGAAATGCATAAGATTTCTACAGAGAAACTTGCAGAACAAATTGAGGAGTATTGTAAATGACTGTTTTACTTTCCTGGGCTGCTCAAGCAAATACCATGCAATGTTCTGGCTTAAACAAAGGGAATTTATCAGCTCATGATTTTGAGGCTGGGAAAACGTCCGAATCAAAGTTTCATCAAGGTGATGTTTTCTTCCCAAAGACCAGCATTCTGGGGCTGGCTGCCAGTGATCCTTGGCAACTCTGTCACCTGGCAATACACAAGGTGGCTGCGTCTGACATCTCAGTTGTCTTCTGGGTCCCATTAAATTTCAGCTTCTTACTTCTCATGACTTTCCCTCTTTCTGAGTTTCATTCTACTTATAAAGAACTCCAGCAATAGGACTAAGACACATCCTGATTGAGGCAGGTCACACTTTAACCTAAGTAACCTCATCAAAAAGTCCTACTTAAAATGGGTTCACACTCACAGGTATGGATTCAGTTTAACAACATCTTTTTCTGTTTTCGGGGATACATACAGCTCAAAACTATCAGTTTAAAAAAATACAACACAATAGAAAAATGGGAAAAGTTTTAACTAAACAAAATGGCACACACAAAAAAACAAAACAAAGGCGAAAAAAAAAAAAAAAAAACAACCTAGTCCAAAAGGCAAATAAACATAGAAAACAATGTTCAACTTCATTAGTAATCAGGGACATGCAAATTTCTATAACCATAGCATATCTATCAGACTAAGAAATTTTATATACTGAATATTGGTAAGGATGTAGTGATGGGAACTCTCATGCACTGCTGGAAAACTAGTAAAGTTGAAGATTATCATTCCCTATGATTCAACAATTCCAAATTCTAAAGTGGAAGTGCATATGTATACAAGTACAAAAATTTTCATAGCTAAAAACAAGCCGTATGTCTCCCAAGAGTAGGATAGATATAAAGCATGGTATAGCCATACAATGAAATACTACATGCAATGAAAGTGAATGAGCTTCATGCAATTATGGCTTGTACAAATGTAATGCTGTACTAAAGAAGCCAGCCAAAAGGAATATATGATTCCATTCATACATAGGTTTTCAAAAATAGCTAAACTAAAATTCAGTTTTTAGAGATGCATAGGATGGTGTAAATATCATGCCCTGTCTTTTCTTTATAGGTTTATAACAAAAGACCATAGAGTGGTTGCCTCCAGGGTAAAGAGACTGGGTTGTGATCAGACAGGAAAACAAGATGGGGAGGTTCTGCAGAGCTGGCTGTGTTCTCCTTCTTGACCTCAGTGGTGGGTACACGGTATTCATCACAGACCTATTTTTTTCATACGAAAAATGTGTTTTATAAACTTTATATACATACTACACCTCACAATAAGAATAAAAAGCAACAAGAATATCTAGTTTCTTGTTCACTGAAATCTTGACTTTTCATTTTGTTGCATCAAATAGTTATCATATAATTTCTTATATTTTGTAGATTGTGGCTTTCCCACTTAAATGTATTCCCCTATATTATTGAATTTCATCTCTGGAAAGTATCTGAGATTTCTCACATTTATTTATACTGTAAAAATGAATCTATAGATGCCAAAAATATATACATATACAAAATGGCAGTTTTCCCTGACCCCTACCCTCCCCAAAGCTAGTCAAAATGAAAATCTGAACTGACAAGAGAACAGAAAATGATATAAGAATATACAAAAGAGATGTTAGGTTTTTGTCTACCTATAGCTGAAAATATGTAAATTACAATCCCACATGTTTTACAGATATTGGATCTATTGCAAATATAAATAAAAGGCAACACAACAAAACTGAGAACTTAAAATATACTTTTACATAGGTCTCCAAATTTCCACAAAAAGATGTTACTACAGGATACAAGAAAGTTTATGGTTTCAAATTAATGGTTTAAAATGTTGGGTTTTCATCCATTTCTTTAAAAAAAAAAAAAAATCAATACCACAGTATGATTGCAACCCCCATACATTAAAAAGAATTAAAAACAACATTAATGAACACATTACAAAAATCACTAAAGTAGTTACACTTTTAAAACAGTTTTTGTGCAGCCATTTTAGTCTAACATTCCTCTGTTTCTAGAATCTGTCTTCTCAATTCTATTTTGAGACTTTTGGTCATTTCCCTGATAGCAATACCAATAAAGCAGCCTGTTGCCATTAATCTCAGTTCTATGAAAGAGTAAATCATGCCCACAAGCAATTAAACAATAAAAGCTTTAAAATATGACTAATTAGAGCTAAGTCTAGACATTCACCATGTAGTTATAAGACAGGCTTGTCATAATCATTTCAACTTCAACTGGAAGTTTCTTGAATAATTCTTTCCAACAAAAGCAAGACTGAAGATTTTGTCATGGGAGTACCCAAATACAGTTGAGTTTAAATTGAAATAATCCATCAGGAATTTCAGTTGTATGTCTACAAAGCTTCCCCGTACCATTTATTTCTATGCCCTAAACTTTGTTTTGCCAATAATCTACTATGCAGAATAAACCCTGAGGTTTGTCATTGTGCCAGCTTTTTCAAGTTTCTAAGCTTTTAATACAATGCCTTGCTAAGGAAAAGAAATCTCACACTCACAGCCAACAGCCACATGTGCTTTTTCCCTTTAGGTTGTCATCTGTATACTGACAACTAATATAAAGGTGTTTTAATAATTTGGGCATCTGTGGGAATCAAAATGTCCAAAATCTTCTTACTGAATTCAGTAGCAGTCTTTACAAATCTCTCAGATATTTTTTCATATGCTACTTCTTAGTACTATGACTGTATGAATAAATTCAGGTGATTTTCAGAGGAATGGTGAATAAAGTCACAATTATCTAAGGCTTTTTCCGGTTGTTGTTTAGTTACGCATGCCATATTTTATCTACCAAAGAAAACCCTCATTTCCATCATTTGGAAACAGAAAATAAATTAGTCCTTTATCTAATGACTTATAGGCAACTGCAAATTCCAGTTGATTTCACTCACTGATTAAGCAACAACTTTTCTCACCAAGTAGTAAAGGGAGAGAAAAGAAGCTATTAATATAGACAGAGAACCTCACTTGTGTGGGCAGAGGGAAAAAAATAGGGTGGGGAAGGGGAGAGGGATCTTGACAGGGCAAAGGAAACCCTGAAAACCAAGCATAAACAGAAATGTTCTTAGGTGAAACAAGTGAATCAGAGGTCTATGAAATGTCATGTTTTGATTTATTGCCATTAGTAGGACATTTTGCAATAAAGGCAATTATGGTGGGGAATTATTTGGAGAATTTTCCCTGTGCTTAATGCCAATGAAACAGCACGGAGAGAAAGACTCTGGTGCAGACATGGAAGAGGGCAGGTATCCTCTACTCCAGGCAGGGTCCAGCCCAAACCCTAACTAGTTGTCTAATATAAGTCAGCCTTAGTTCCATAAAAATATACTACCTAGCAATTACATAACAATTGCAGAAATTAGGAATGGACTCCGAATGTCTAATCTGGATATTTCCATGGACATAAGGTTCACAAACTTAAAATGTAAGCAAAATATTGTGTGCATGTACGTATATAAAATACAATTTTCTAGGGAAAGAACTCATGGCATTTGTAAACAGTTTTAAAATATATATGATCTCGTAGAATGTTTAACATATTTGAGCTTGTGTCTCATTTAGTTCTGGATTCTATCAGAATAACTTGTACCCATGAAGACAGAAGGAAATATTTCATTAGGGTTATACAACTAAACATTTCAAGATTTTTCTTTAATTAAAAAAAAAAAAGTTTGAGATTTTTTTCATCTAACCATATCAAGCACTATAAACAGTATACTTTAAAAATAACTAAGGAAACTATGTCTTCTAGAATTGTGATTTTGCCAACGCAAAGAAATAGCTCATATTTTCATCTATCATTGCTGACCGATTATGGGAACTAAAAAGAGGAATGTAATGACAGGAACATGAAGTTTTAACAATGGCTGAGCCATACTCTACCCTTGTTAGACTTGTTCCTAGTCTCCTGTCACCCAACAGATCTTGTTATGACAGTTTAAATGTCTTTTCTGATAGCAGTATTTGAGGGATTAGTTTAAGATGAATTCCATGTTTTTAAGTATATGTACTGGGGAGAGTGTGGGAGGTTAGCAAATGTATATTTCTCATGGAATTAAAGCAGAAGGACAAATTGTTTCTACCAAGGGGAAAGCAGATAAGAGAAAAATGTATGTGGCATGAGTATAGAAAATAACTCTGTCTTCTCTAGAAACTTCATCTAGGCCTGGTAAAACAAGCTCTGAAAGAAATGAAGTCTGACTAAAATAACTCAGCCTTAGGGGAAGAATTAACTACAAATTGAAAATATAACCTGGCACCATAATACTTCATTCCTCTATGCCCTTAGAAACAAGAGAAGCTGGGAAAAAATGTGTGCAAAACTATTGTAGGCAAGCTCTGACATTTTGCAGTAATACAGTGTTACAAACATGCTAGAGTCTAATCTGTATTTGTTGAAATACAGTTTGCCTTCATGTATCAGCATCAGCATTAATATCCAATCTTTACTTACAAAGGAACTAACACTAACCGACTCTAAATAATTGAAAGATAACACTGTTTAACACTTCTTTAAAGCATACTTATTACATTAAGCAAACATTATAGATTAAGGCTCACCTCAAATCCTGGTTTACATACCCAGGATTAACTTTCTTTTATTCGTTCAACATCATTCACTCAACAGACATTATTTCCTGAATACCAGCATGTGCTAATAGAAGGACCTTGTTCTTTGCAGTGAAACAATAGCTCCTGCACAAAGATGTAAGAAAGCTGGCTTATCAAGAGAAACATGATTTTCTTTTGCCCATCCTTGTCACTGTTTTTTAGTTATCTTATTTGAACTCTGATTCAAATTCATGCATATAAAATACTCAGAACAGTGACTGACACAAAATGGCCCTCAATACACAGGCACAACTGATGGATATTATAAAAAGGGTCATGGTAATGTACACCTCTAGGTAATACCTTACGTTTATGTTTCATCTTAAAAACATAAATGTTCTAACATTTATAGCTAAGAATCAAGTTAATTCTATTTGGTATTCAAGAGTTAGAAACAATGCAACTCTAAGTTAAAGCACATCTCTATGAACTTTGAGATTTTACTCACTCTCATGTATTATAACACCAATGGAAGTTCTGATTCATCATCTCTTGTTTGCAAATGACCTCAGCAAACATGGAAGCAATTTACAACCAATCATGCTACATATGAAAATTTCACAATACCCTGTCATCTGTCCTTGTCATCAAGACCACTTCCTTCATACTTACTTCTGTTTTGTATTTAAAAGCTGACTACACAGTTTCCAACACATTAAGAATAGAGCCTCTTTAAACAATTTCTCTTAGAGGGATAATACAGTGAAAGATTCAAAGTGTGGAAGATTATTTCCTCTTAATTGATATCTTAAACATTTTAATTGGTTTGACTGAACAGTAATTATCAAAGCTTTAACCCCATCTTTGCCAGAATTCTTTCATCATTAATGTACCCTTTATAGTAACATCCTGTAGGTCTCTACAACCAAATTAATGGAAAACTCTTAATCAAGAGCACACAATGGTAAGGAAGGCCTCTGTCTGAAAGAAAAAATAAAAACAAGGCCTGAGGACGGGGCTTTATCCATTCATCTCTGAACTTTTCAGAGTTGGTTTGATTCTTCAATTCCTAAAGAGAGAAATCATATGCATATTAACCTGGACTCTAGGATTGCGAGCAAATCGAAGCTAACTAGGTTAAGCAAAAAGATCATTTACTAATACACAAGAGTAAACAGTGGATGGACTCTTACCACTGTAGTCGAGGTCACGTGCTATGGATTCTGATTTTAGCTCCACTGGTTTTTAGCTGTCATCTTTGACAAGTGAGTTAAGCTTTCCCTTCTTCAACTTCTATGAAATAGGAACAGTACTAATAACTATGTCATCGAACTCTTGTAAGGGTTAAATTACTTAATACACGTAAAGTACTTAGAAAATTGCTTGGCATATAATAAATGTTCAATAATTAGTTTGAGAAGAGCAGAGGTGAACCTAATTTTAGAGAGAACTGGAACTAGAGGGCATTTGTTATCAAGATTCACTTATTCTCATTTATCACTTAGTCTGCATTTTAATCTTTCCTAACTTCAGACTAACAGCTTAGCAGTAGAGCATTATTCCCATAGATCTGTATGAAATATTTCAAGAAATGACTGATTGGCCCAGTTTCGGTCATGTGCCCATCAGTAGACTAGCCACTTGGGCGTCAGGTGGGGTTCTATAACCTGCATGGTCAAACATCCTAGTTTACCTATTGTCTCAACAAAATCACTAATAGTACACCCATTCACTCTCCAAATGTTCCAATTTCCATAACATTACCTCCGTAGTTTCCTGCCCAAATGTCTAATGGGAAACAAACAAATCCAGATTGTGGAACATTCTATAAGACGACCATCAGGGACGCTTTAAAACTGTCAAAATCATAAAAGATTTTTTTGAAAAAAAGATTAAAAGAGACAAAAAACATAATAACGAAATGTAATGTATGATTCTAGGGAGAGGAGAACACCTATAAGGAACATTTGGGAACTATTAAGGGTGATAGCAGAACTGTGTTTATGTAAAAGAAAGCCCTTTGTCTATGTGAGATAAATGCTGAAGTAAAGGGCAAAGTGCCATAATGCTTATACCTGGCTTTCAGATGAGTCCAAAAGAAGTATATATAGATAGAGATTTGAAGCAAATGTCATAACTTGTTCCAAATGTTGAGTCTGAGTAAAGGGAACAAAGATAATCACTGCATTTGTCTTTTGATTCTTCTGTAGGTTTGAAATTTTTCAAAATAAAAAGTTGAGGTAAAGGACCTCATCTGGATTAACTATATGGTCACCCTATTTATGATTGTGCCAGCTTGGCTTGGTTTTCTGCCCTTGACCAATTACTGCTTAGCAGGGAAGCAGAGTCACGGAAAAGGATGTCCCATCCCATTCAGATCAAGTGTCTAAAATACAGGGAAGAGCAAATTCCCAAAAGAAGGCTTGAATGAAACCAAAGAAGAATCATTGTGCATCATGCACAATGAACTGAAACGTGTGTAATCTCTAGTCCCAATGCCCTTACATTTACACTCCACTTATGAGAAGGAATAAGCCAAGCCAACAGCCCATAAGCAAAGGGGAGCCACTCCACCACCACCAAAGCCTATCAGAGTCTGAGCTTTCATGTCACAAAACTTTTTTATGTGTGATAATTTTTTTAAAGCCCACCATTCTTCATTTCATAATTTTGTATGCTATTTGAGAACTAAGACCTTAAATAAAGACCTGAGTTTAAATCCCAAACCTACCATTTGTAAGATGTCACCCTGGGGAAGTTACTTTACTCTAAGCCTCAGTTTCCTCATCTATAAAATGAGAATAACCACTCCTGTCTTGCACCGGTTGCTGTAATGGAAACAAATCAGGTGAAATACATTAACAATTGCCTCTATAAATGAAAATGAGGATGATGATGCTTTCTGGGAACTCATTCTCAAGTAACCTCTGTCTCTTCTCAACTGCGTTGATGCTTACTCCAACCAAGGATCGGCTGTGTCCTTACTGCCACCATTAGAACTTTTATCCCAAACAAGTTAACATTGCTCTATATGGGCAAGCACAACATAGAACTACAGGTTTTTTGAAGTCTGAGGTGACCTAATTGCACTGCATTCTAGTTTCATTTGCATCTTGCTTTGCTTTTTATTCCTTACCCTAATTCAAATTCATTCTAGTGGACCAAGTTCTAAAACGGCATTTCTTCCCTTCTAGACCTTTCTATATGAAATATTACTTTCTATTTGCACAAAACAACTATTATTCTCTTAAAATTGAGTTAGCTTTTTTCCTTCACTAAATGCATCTAAATATTTTTGCAAATAAGTAGGACCTTGTTACAGTGTAGTACATCATCAGGAAAACAGAAGACACCAGCTGGTGTAGGATCTGGTACAAATCCATTTTTTCCAGATTATAGAATCTTTGTTAGCAGTCTATGTGTAATAGATGGAAAGAATGTAGTTAAGCTTTCCGATATGCGGTTGGAATTAGAAGAAAATTATTTTGGCTAGGAAATTAAGAAAGCAAGACCTCAACATCAGTGCATGCAACAATTTGGAATACCAAAAATTGCTGATATTTGTTCTGAATTGAATACAGGAATTTCAAATCTGGAGTGGGAACCATTCACAGTCAAGGGCACAACTTACTCATCTTTATACCACAAATATGCCAATGCAGAGCCAAAGCATGGGAAAACAGTAGACCAATAAATTTTGAAGGATTTACAAACATAGAAATGAACATAAAACTGGAACAAATTTTAATAGATATTCAGGACCATAACGTCTCAACGAAATCAGTAGAACCTCAATTATGTCAGAAAATGCCTGCTATTTAACCACTTTAGGAGAACCACATTTTCATAGACATTCAAAAATGATCTTGTATATAGATAGCTGCTTATATAATATTGTTTCAGAAACCCTTAAAGGCCTGAGAGTGGCGCCACTATAAGGTATGCTAGGCAGGTAGGGCAGTCCTTCAAAAACTAAAACTCAACTCAGCAAAATGTCTTTCTTCTTTCATCCTATCACAGTTCCAAATAGTCCCAGCATTATGAGCCTTCTTTATAGCAATGCACAAAAACCAGAATAAAAATAAGTATGTGTTCCGTAGGCCCGGGAGTACATTATATGGTCAGTAATAAGCACAATTAACATAGATCAGCTTAACAACTGCAAAAGGTCCTAGTAGAATGACATGAGAGAAGTCGATTTTGGAGGACTAAGTGGAAAGATGGGCAATATAAAGCGAAAAATAAACTAAAAGAATTTGAGGCAGGTGTAACTTAAGAAAATCTCAATTTGGAAGCAATGGGGAGTGAAAAAGAGACATATTAAAGAAAATTTTCATTTGTGGTAATTTAGCCTGCATAGATAATTCCATTTGGCTTACTGATATTCTATGAGAAAAACAGTGGATGATGCTTTTGCTTTATCCAATGAAAATCACCAAAACTGACTGCTTGTCAATAAAGAGGTGATCATACACTGATTTCCTGTCTTCTGCATTCTGATATCCACTGCACAGTACAATCTCTGAAACTTCTTTTACATGCAATACAAGGAAGAAAACTGTTTTTAATTGCCAAGGTAGACACTACTTCAAAGATTAGTTTCTACTTTTTATTAGCACTTCAATGAAGGCTAATAACGACAGTCAAAATAGGGCTGAATAGACACAGTAAAAAATAAGAGTACCTTCTTATATATGAACCACATTAATTCATGCACCAAATATCTCATGAACAACCATTATATGTAAGGAAACATCTGGGATTCAAAAAAAATATGGTCTGTGCCTTCAAAGAGCTTAAAATCTAGTAGGAGAGGTAAGATATGAAGACAAATAGGCATAATATCAGATGAAGATGCCACTGGAGAAACAAAAGGAAAAGTGTTGTAGGCTACGAGAGGATAGAACGAACAACAGCTTCAGGGAAGACAAGCGCTTGGTAAACGCTTTGAAAGATGGGTGGGATTTTTAGAGAATAAAATGGGAAGAGAAGAGAATTCAACATGGAGGTAATGGTGCAGTCAGTGGAAAATACAGAACATTCTGTGAAACTATGAAGTATGAAAGTCTGGCAAATATTTAGGGTAGGTAAAGAATAATAGCAAAAAAATCAAATCTGAAAAGGTAGATGGAACTATCACTGCCATGGTAAAGATTTTATATTCTATTCCCGATATTTCAAATATTTTTATTCAAAGACCTCCCAAAAGAATTTTAAAAGCTGTATATCTCTGCACACATTGTTTTCCTTACAATTATGATTTTTGTCTTAAGATTTAAATAGTTGCAAAGGATGTCATTTCCAGCAATATTATAAATACTGACATATTAAAAATCTGTTATATCATTCATTTATATATACCCAGTGGAAAATACAATCATCCATTTGAAAAATATATGTATAAGCTCTTCTTAAACAGTCAAATATCCTACATTGTTTCTTTTTTCTTGAACTCCTATTCCTATTCCCTTTCCCCCACAGAACTTTATCCTAAAATTATCAAAAGTCTTATCACCCTATCTAAAAAAATTATATTTAATATGTACTTTGAATTTTAATTTATTGACTACTACCATATAAATGTGGTTTTTAGAGTTCAGATTAAATTAGTATTACAATGATTACCAGTACACAATTGATCAAAACAAATATTTTACAAATTTTGGTAAATTATTAGCAAACATAAAAGTAAAAACTATTATTGGAAATGTATCCTTTCATGAAATAGATGACACCCTTTCAAAAAACATAGATCATGTATCGGTGGATGAATACATCAATTCTATTTCTATTTTTTACTTTGTTTTTATAGAATTTCATAAACGTCATAGAAATAGGCAGATGGGAATGAAAGGAGTTCTGTTACAAGAATATCACTAGATTCACTGTAATTTTATTGAAAGCAAATCATTAGACATTATCTGATGGACAAGAGAATGTTCTTAGAGTCCAATTATCACCAATATTTCAACTTGTCCCTTTTTTGGCACTCCACAGTTTTCACAACCTGAGACAACGCACAAGATTCAGGATGAGAAAAGTAGGCAATTCTTTTGTTAAAAGGCAGAAAGGCCTTGTAAAATTCGAAGAAATCGAGAATCTGGAAACGGCTGTTCATAGAACTATCCATGCCTGAGGAAGTCTACTTATACCTCCCAGGGCTTGTGTACCCCAGTTGGAGAGTTCTGCAATAGGAGACAATTCACAAGTTTTGACCAGGTAAGTAATACAATTATAAATATACTTTGGAAATATTAAACAGAAGCAACATGCAGATTGGATCAGAAGGGGAGACTGTTCAAAGCATGGAAATGAATGAGACCTTAGAGTACCACAGTAGATCAGGAAATATCAAGGAAAACATAAACTAGAATATCAGCTTTGCAGTAGAAAGGGGTGAAAGACTTTGCAGACTGAGAACCAGAAAGGATTAGTAAGTAAAATGGGATGTGGGAAATAAATGTATTATTTTCCTTTGCATTCTACTCTCATCTTCTCCCTCACTAATTCATTCAGTAAATAAACATTTTTTAAGTGTTTGATATATGGCTACTGTCAGAGGCAAACAAAGAGATTGCATTAGGGGAAGATAGCTCAGTAAAAGTATTCAGGTGTGTGATTGAATATGGGCACTGATGCCCAGGCTGTATGGAAATCATCCCTAGGCTGTATCCTAAAAGCTGGTGGAAATATTGGAAGGGTTGTAAGCAGAGGAGGAGTGCATTTCTCTAAATTCCTTTGATTTTAGTTAAGGAGAATAGATTCATAGGGGACAAGAGTATCTCTGGAAGGCTTTGAGATCTTCTCACAGATTCCAATTCACTAGCTCATGCACTTCTACTTCAATTTAAGACCAAAGTCAGTCATTTTTTTCCTTTAGAAGGTGTCTTGGGTTCGTACCTTCTCATTCCTTTTGCTACCATTGCAAACCAGGCCCTGATCTTTCCATGCCTGGTTTACTGCAAAGTCTTCCTGGATGATCATCCCCAAACCAACTCCTCTCCTTGTAATGGGCAAGAGTCATCAAACATTGTTTTTAGCCATTAGATCCAATTAGATCCCCTTCAATTTTGTTGAAAGCAAAGAATGGGACATTATCTGATCTGTGAAAGGATGTTGCCCAGCTATTAGAGCACAATTATACACCAGAATTTAAAACTGTCCCCTTTTTTTTTGGCACCTCGGTAATTTTTACAGCCTGGAGCAGCGCAAAAGATTCAGAATGAATATTAAACAGAATTATCAGTATGTACACTACATACTCAAGAAGTACAATGGCATACCTATTCCCAAAGGCCTACTTCTGCTCTCTAATTATTCAGTCCCTCCATAGGTGGCCTCACCTTTTGGTCAACATTATTTTTCAGTGATTCCAATGTGCCAACTGTACTTCAATGAGAAAAATCCCCAACTAGACTAACACCAGCTGGATTCTCTCCCATCTCTGCTTGTGCTTTTGCCACCCCCCTCCCCACCTATACACACACCTCCCATCCTAACGCATAGCTCCCCTTCAAGAGCTACTGAAAGGTTTACACACTCCATGAAGTCTTTTCTGTTATCCCTATACACAGTCATTTCTTTGCTCCAGATTCTCATTTTATCTAACGTAATGCCTACTCACATCAAATGTAATTAGCACATCATTCCATTTCAATTAGCTGAATTATATGAGTTTGTTCTTATTTCTCTGCATTTTCAAAGGAACTTCCCTTCTCCTTGTTGTCTAAGTTTGCACTGTTAAACGTAAGGGGGAGGAATTTTATTCCAGATATTTCTTTTAGATTCATATATACATAATAAAATGTTCCAATATACCATGAAATCTGAAAAATTTAAAGTACCAGCTAATTCTCTACAGAACTACTATTAATTGCTGGAAAACCTTGGGAAAGTATTTCCTTCTATGGGACAGAACATTCTTTTCCTTTTACCAAACTATAAATTCAAAGTTATGGACAAAAACAATGACAGTCTCATTGTTTTATTGTTTATCAGCAGTAAGTCTTGGTTTAGGATGAGATTTAAAAGAGAACAACACATAATGCAGATAATCTACTCTTAATATGCCATGACTAGCCTCAGCATTCCAAAAAGATTTCAGGGTTAAAACCTCAACCTACATTAACAATGCTTCTTTAAAGTAGGATTTTGTTAATATTATTAACACTTAAAATCTATATTCCAAAGGTATACTTTTCCCTCAAATTAATACACTTTTTTAAATAAAGAAAATGTAAGTACTTCAAAGTCATGTTAGCACGAGAAATCCCATGCATAAAGGAAATGAATCTTACCAGAGAGGTGAGAAAGTGCCATGTTTTAGCAATCAGGTTTTTGTGAAAACTGCTCACCAGCATTAGATTTATAAATAAAAGGACTGAATACCAGAGCTGGAAGTATATTAAAAAGTCATTTAAGCCAAACATCCAATCAGTGATTAATTATCTCATTTCTCTACCATCTCTACCTATCAAAAAGGTGCCACAGCATATGTCCAAATACTTCCTGTGAGTAGAAATCCTCTATTTCCAAACTCAGTCCATTCTGTCAGGATACAGCTCTGATTGTTGGAACAAACTTCTTAAAATGAGTCAAAAATCTCTGTCACCCTTAACCTTCCACACATCACTTCTAAAACTACCACTTGGGGTCATATATAATTGGATATGCTTATCACCTCCTTCTTCCCTTTAGATATTTGAAAATAACTTTACTTTCCTTCCTTGTTTTCTCTTCCATGAACTGAAGTCCAGTTCCTTCAAGTCTACTTCGTATGAATAGCTTTCTCAAGCATGACTCTCCAAAAGGAATATAACTTTACACATGCCATGCCTACCAGTGGAAAACAGAGCAGGAGACTCACCTTCTCTTTCTTAGATGCCATAACTCAATGAGACTGTGATAGTGGGGTCCACAGGCTGAGAAGTCTGGCTCCTGGCCAAACCCTGTGTGACTTTCAGGCCCAACCACAGTCAACTACAAAAGCTTTGCCTGGCAGGCCTCCGTGGAGAAAGATGCCTTCCCCATGTCAGCCTCGGTACACAGCCAGGGCACTGCTGTCAAGGAAAGGCATCAGAGTTGAGGCCGCAGGAGCCCGTGGCTAGCCATGCTCTTACTCGTATGTGCAGTCCTAGGAGTAGGCCTTCTCCAGGTCACTCTACTAAGGCCCCTTATCAGGAGATCCTGAAGACCCTTTTTCTCCATTCTGACTCAGGACTCAGTAATTTGCCCTTTTCCACTCTTAGTGCAGGCCCCTCCATCAGCTCCTGGTCCATGGAACACAGGAGCTTTTGGTCCAGGAATCCCTTGGCAGTGAGGTATCTCCCACCTCTGTGCTGATCCATTTGACCCTCACCTCCTAATTCATAAGGAAAAATGGAACAGGGGGAGCCGACACTTTTCTCCAGGTCAGCCTCTCGCTTTCCCATCAGAGTAAGCGACTAAAGGCGTCACTGTGAACATTCATGTTGGCTGGCTGTCTACACCTGGCAGCCCAGCCCAGCTTGCTCGGCTCAGCTCCTGACACAGGCCAAATAACAACAACATCCCACCAGGAGGAATAATCCAAGAAAACGGCATCGTTTCAGTACACATTTGCTTTCCATTTTTATAAATATTTAATACTCTAAAATTTCCATCTCATGAAGAAAAGCAGTTTTTAAACATTAGGATATTCACTATTAAAATTACTAATTCTCAACCCTCACCAATCCTACCCAGAAGTTGAAGTCATAAGTTATACTGTAAGGAAGCCTATTGCTTTAAGAAAAATCATCTCAATTTTGTAATCTAAATAGTCTGAAGCAAAAAAATATTTCACCACTTGCACAATCCATTTTTTATTTAATACTCCCAAATGCTAATGAGCATAATGTAAGATTAGATAGTGTTCCACTCTGTGTGGGAAAAGTCCAAGAAAGGAAGACAAAAGGAAAGATTATCCTCAAAATAGAAAACAAAACAATGTTTTAAATTCAGACAAATATTTGTACATTTACATGCTATTTTGCAATACTTCGAGGAGAAAGAAATGTTCAACAGAAAGTAAAACTTTTTTTATTAAATACTTTATTATTAAGAAACCATTGAAACAAAAGTGATTTTCTAAATTCCTAAAAGAGATGAATCATTATCCAGAGCAGAAAAAAGTGAGGCGTTAAAAGGTTTTTACATAGGTCTTAAACGCAGTCCACCCCAAACTATGGTTTTAGCTTCTCTTACCACTGAGTGAAATGGTCAAGACTTAAAACGTCAAGGGAAGACTGCCCAGCAGGAGGTCTGAACACTCAAGAAAAGTCTGGAGGCATGCACTTCTAGCTTCTAACATTTTTGTTTTCATTTCTCAAAAGAACCAAAGTCTTGTGTGGGTTCAGCTGGCCTTTCTTTACGCTCTTATGTCCCTTAATTCTCCGTAAGTGAGTCCCTCCATTCAAGCCTCCAAGGCATCCAAAGACAGACAACAGACATGATAGAGTCTTTTAGTTTCTGGTAGGCAGGTAAAATTTGAATTCAGGATATTGCTATTGTCCCCACAATTGCTTTGGATGTTAAGTACCATCCCTGTAAAGGCAATTATTGAGAGGTTTATTGGAAATGTGTTGGGATAAAGGCAAAACATTTATTTAGAGGTATTGGGCCCAATTCTTTCTGCCGGTCAAGCCTCACAGGTTATGAAATACCAGAGCTAAGCATCTCATCTGCTAACTAGGTGGTGTCTCCCCCTAGCATAACAATTATTGACAGTACACGGTTAAATTTAGCGGGTGAGGTGGACGAGGAGAGCTACGGCTACTGAGATAGCCCACAGCAAGGGCCAATTCAGCCATCAGTGATGTTACAAAGGACTAGGAGAAAAGTGTACCAAGTATCTTCATGAGCAAGCCTGCTGGAGTCTGGAAATATTCTATAAAATCTTGATCTGGGTGGCGGTTGCATGGAGATATATGTATGTAAAAAATGTATCACGCTATCTGCATACATTTTGTGCACTTCATGCTATATAAATCATATCCCAATAAGGAACTGGGGAAGGCATCTCTAAGTCAGTCCTGTCTCACTGGCCCTGAAACTCACTTTGGTTTGTTTTGCTTTGTTTGAGGTTAAACCCACCAGTTATTATCATGGTAACTATTGAGTACGGTTAAGAGCACATGGTCCTCCACGGCTTTTGAGCACCAGTGACATTCATGTTAAAACTCTGATGCTCTTGAGCATGATGTCCCTTCCTGTCTAATCAAAGCTTGGCAAAGGAGGGCTGATACTTGCCTTACAAGTGAGCAGAACAGGCAGTAGTCTTTGTTGTGACTTATGTTATGCCCAACAATTACTCTGCCAAGAAGTCCTTTCCACCAACCTCATGGAACTCCAGAAATTTTCACTCTTAAACCTTTCAGTTAATGGATGAAGTCTTTTGTTAAAATGCAATCATTTTTAGGTTTACCAAAGTCAGCTAGAAGAGCTTTGAAGAAACAGGAAGAGAGGGCAAGTTTTTAATAGGTGTGCTTAAGAAAACCCAGAATATGGAAACTGTCCCTGAAGGGTAGGCCCAAATGACATAACAGGGTGTTGTTTCCTAGCAAAACGGGGAAAGTGGTGGGGCAGGACAGAGGAGACAGAGGCAGGGTTCAAGATTTACCTGTCAATCTCATTTAGAGATTCAAAAATTAACAAGGCCACCTCCTTATCCCTTTACCACCAGGAATACTTGCAGGAATTTTGGGGAAGGGCAAGGGAAAGCAGGTGAGACTAATTTCCAAAAATCTTTCAGTGCCCATGCAGGAGAAAACAGTCTGAAATAGTGAACCAGGAAAATTGGCTTCAGTCCCAAATCTGTCACTACCTAGCTGGACAGTTCTGGTCAAGTCACTTAACTTCTCCATTCGCCATTTTTTTCATCTATAAAAGGAAGAGGGAGAATAAGATGATATATAAACCCTGGATTCCAAATGCTCCCAGCTTGCTGAATTATATCTCCTACTGTGTCCTGTTGGGTTCTATAATTTTTCAGAAAGAGAGGAGAAATGTTTCCACTTGGAGTAGGATGTTGCCATCATTTATTTTCCTGTCTACCGTAGCAACATTTAAGCATGCCCGGATCTCAGACTGCCTGGCTCTCTCAGTGTCCTCTTGCTGGCATGCTTACCAAAGAAGCAGGCTTGAAACAAAGTGCAAAACCACGGGGAATTCTTCCATCTCCCATGAAACAATTCACCACTATAGGGTCTCAGGATTGGCCTATGTTAGAATTCTTTTTGCTAATGGCACTAATTTTCCCTCAAACTTTTATGTTGGAATTTATAGGTGATTGTCTCCAAAGTGATAGTCATTTTATTTTGCTGAAGGTGAATACCCTTTACACAGAGAATTACCAACATTATTCTATTTCAGAGGGAAGTTTGCTGACAGAGCTAAAACTGTCCAGCTAGCATAACTCCAAAGTTTGAAATGTACAGAAAAGAACTCATTTTAAAGTAATATCTCAAAAATGCAACTTTTAATGGGTCAAACTGCAGTTTGCAACATTGGAGTGACATCAAGGAGTCTGAGCTTTAAACTCAATGCCAGGGAAATCGGCCAACAAGTTAGATGATGTAAAACACTGCAAACCTGTTGATGGGAAAGTCCTGTCACATTTTCTAGAATTTTGCACTATAAAAATAACTCAGACTCACAACAAATACATGTGAAAAATAAAATGTCATCATTGCTCCTGTACAGAAAACTGAAGTTTCTGAGATAGGCTCAGGGCTTCAGGACTCTGGCAGCCAGCAAATCATGGGTAGGATAGGCTAGGTATCGTGCTTCTATTTTATTTGGTAACTACCAACCCAGCAGTGCTCACTGCCCATCATGGCTACTCACAAACACCTGCCCTGCCAGTGGGCTGGAGCAGAGAGGCTGTGGGAAGGGGACATAAAAGAGGTGGTTTAGAATAATTTTGGCTGCAGAAACAGGGTTCAGAAATAAGGGGAAGAACCTCAGTAACTTTAGGCTGACTCTGCTGTAATAAATTTACTCCGAGATTCTACCCCCCAAAAATATGAGTTTATAAAGGTATATTTCAGTTGGTAGCAGCCACTGTTTAATATGTTTACCATTTTCACTTGTGTTTTCATAAATGAAAATGCAAAACTACATTTTACTACACACACCTGCCAAAAATAAAAGCATACTATAATACTAAGCTTACTTTCAACACCTTATCATTCTGATTTCTAGAAATCTAGTCCTAAACAACACTGACTTCAAGTTAAAAGAAAAGCTCACTCTCCTTTTTATGTAATTTCTAAAATTAGTCTGTTTAGCTAAATATGTAGGTCCTGCAGAATTGGTTAGATTTATGAAACATTCTTTAATAAACCAAACAATGGCTATATAAAAAGCAGATGCAATACCTTTGTAACTCAATTTTATAGTTTAAAAATATTCTGCATAGAAGTGCCAAATTCTGCCCTGCAGAGACACAGGGCTCCCATTGACGTCAATAAGAGCCGTGCATCCACAGAGGAGGGCAAAACTATGCCCTGAGCACTTAAATTTAGAAATCCATTAGGCACAGTGAGGGAAAAAAAAAGATCAGTTCAAATACCATCTCAACAGCATTTAAATCCAGCAATGCTAAATGCTGTTTGAGGCATGTTTAAACCCATAGAGCTTATAGACATAGGAAGAAAACACAGAAAAGTTATTTTTTCATATAATAACTGACCATTTTTTATTGGAATTTTATGTACACTTCTATTCCCAAAGATAATTGTCTTTGTTCCTTCTGAGACCTTCTTTTGCCATTTTAAGGTAGCCAAAGAGTCCATTCCCTGAAATCAAATGTAAAACTTGTAGTTATATAATCAAGGAGAAAGCTTTCCTTAAATGAATAGGAAGATTTACACATGAACTAACCACTGCTTCTGATGCAAGCCAGCACTCCTGTATTCACACCAGTAGGACAGAAAAAGGGAAGACAAGTGGAAGAGAAAAAGGCTAAGCACCACAAGACTGGAGTGTGGTCCCAAAGCAGTCACCCCCTCCCTATGTAACTCTGGGACGTTGTCTAGTTTCAGCATATTTATGTAGAGCTATTATTACCCTGACAATCTGTTGTGGAGATAACGAGAGAGTGCAGTACCATACTAGTATAAAAACACTTTAGAGAAGTAAAGGTACCAAAGAAAAATAAAGTCGTAGTAGCAGAATCATCATCTGGATATAGTCTTCCAGTTCAAATCCTCTATCATGAATAATGTTTTCTTGTCAGACTCTGTATATATGGAATTTTCCACTGGAGAGTTAAATCCCTGACTGCTCCATGAATTTTTAAAAATCTTAGACACATACCAGGCGAGTTTAATCTTAAGGCATGACTAGAGTTGGACAACCTTTCCTCATAATAAGTTCTCGTTCTTTATAGTATCTTTCTTTTTTGGACAGTTTTACTTCCTGCTGCGAGAATAATCTTACTGAAGAATGTCTTCCCCAGCTTAAACACTGCTGCCGGCTCTCCTTTAACCAAAGCGCAAGTCCAAATGCCCTCAATCACGGTTTTCTTTATTCTGGCCCCCACTCTCCAAAAGTCAATCTGAAATATCCTCTGTCCCTCCTTAAACGCCCCCACACTCTGTGCCTTTGCCATTCACTTTGCTCCATTTGCCAACAGAACCATCTCCAGAGGTGCCCATGTAGATGACTTTCAAGGTCAGACTGCAAATCACCTCCTCCACAAAGCCTGCCACATCCCCTGCTCCTAGCTACAGGTACTTGATTCCTCCACTGAACTCCCATAGCCATTAACTTGTCCTTCTCTTACTGCAGTGAATGAACTACGTTCCGCTTTAGTTACTAATGTGTGATTTTTATCTCTTATCAGCCTATAAACACTCTAAGGACAAGTTGCATATTTAATTCATGCTTTATCTTAAAATACATAGATGAATATTTCACTAGTATTACAAGAGCTAATGATCTATGGGAAAACAATCATTAAAATCAAAGGCAAAATAGAATAAAACATGGCTCAATCTCAAGAGCAGTCACAGAGCCAAGGAGGTCTATAACACGTTCTGGCCCAAGTGGCTTCTAGTCTGGCAAGGGCTTCTACCCTGGCATCATGTCTTTAAATGCGAAGATACCTCTTGTTACATTATTGCTGGAGAAAGGGGGTGTGGGTGAGGCAAGAGGTAGCTGAGGGGTTTTTTGTCTCGTCACCATAGAATCCTCCTTCCCCTGACTACTGCTGTCACTGATTTGGGAAGCACAGGAGATTTTATAAAAGACAGACTCACAATAACGGGGCCGAGAACGCTCTTCCACGTCCTTCCTGACAGCACATCCTTGACACAGCGCCTATCTCCTGGCCCTGTTCCCTGGGCGCTTGAGGAGCAGAGACTTCTGGGTAGGAAAGGCGGGACCATGGTTGGCAAGGCAAGAGATATAATGCCTTGATGGCTGCATGTTAGGCTCAAGGAAACACTTTTCAGAGACTCTAATCAGTTAAAGGAGATGCCCTTGGAGGAACCTTAACCACTTCCAGCTGTGTGGTGCCTGCGCAGCTGCTACTTCTGTGACGCTGAGCCCGCCCACAGGTTTTCCCGTTTAGTGAGGCTGCGCTGGAGGCTGGGCATTTGAATTTTTAATAAGGACCCAGGACACAGGTAGTACAAGCCAGAGATGAAGATTCAAGTTCAGGTTAAGAGCGGTTTTCCTTTTTTACATCATGGCACCCTCTTGTAGTAAAATTACATCATTAAGTCAGCAACTTAGGTCACCAATCACTGCTCCTAGGTTCATCAAAGTAAGGTAATTAGAATCCATATGAGATGTATACAGGATGAGAGTGTTTTATTATGTCTTATTGAAAGTAAGTTATAATCTCAGGCAAAATTCACAGAGGAGGGAGCCACAAAAGAAAGGAAGCCCTCAAAGATATCTCTGGAACTACAAAATCATATGTCCCTAATAAAGTATCTTGTTTCACTTCAAAGAATGCAAATGCCAAGGAGAGTTTGCTAATTAAAAGCAAAATCACTGGCAGATTTTATTCTTTCTTTTCCACCTTATAAGGGAATCACCTCTTTGACCATAGTGCAATAGAACCTCATTAATATAATCAATAGTTTTGTTTAAAAGGCTGATTTAAATAGGCATTCGTTAACTCCCTTGGAGAATGTGAGGCAGCACACCGGTGCTTAACCCATTCCAACGTTCCCCTCTTCTATTCCCCGGCACTATCTAAGCAAAAAAGACCCATCTAAGAAATATTTATTTTTTCTGGAAATCTTAGCCTTTCAATCTCCCTTTCTTCTCCAATTTTCTTTTCCTTTATTATCAGAAGCAACAACTGAATTTCATCATCTGGATGAGGTTGTTGGAATAAGAATCCATATTTGAATTGGACCTTTGAATCTGAACCAATCTATCTGAAATCCCTGACTCTCAAAAAACCTGGCTGGAAATAACATTCTCTCAGGAGGTATTTAGTACTTCCTGCCGCGTGTTTTCTGTATGCAACATCACCTAAAAATGAAGCAATGGAATTAGAAGCTTTGCAGGAGACTGTTCTTCAGGTTTGTTCGTTACAGGGTTCTGTTTTAGCTCATTTTCTTTTTAACTCTTTTTTCTCTTCTTCTTTTCATCAGATCAGAATTTTGTCACAGCTTTAGTTAGATTTTCCAAATGGAAAACTTTCCCTTTTCCCTACCATCATCAATTTTGCTTTATTTCATAACTCAACATGTTTTAAAACTTACTTGAAAATTCTTCTCCATACAGCTGTACTATATGAAGACCAAATTGAGCCTACGGTGAAAGTAAGTAAAATAAGTAGTATCTATGGACATGTGGAGGGAAGTTAACCTTGTCTGGCTTCAAAAAAAAAAAGACCAAATTTCTCTTTGCTTAGTGTAAGTAAAGGCCATCATAATATTATAGGATATAGAGTATCATAAGCCCAAAGGAAATAAGAAATAAAATATGACCCAAGGGACACCAATTCAAATTGAAGCTTCCTGATTCTCTTTTCAATATCAGTCTCTCGACAAATTCTAGTCCATGGAACAGCTTTTTGAATAAGCTATCCAGTGGCTTAGTAAAAATCCAAGCACTAATTTAGATTGGAGTTCAAACCAACTTCAAAAGTTTTCATTCAGTAAAAATCCTTCTTCAGTTCCTCTTCTGATTACCAACTCTTCCTGAATGGAGATCCAAATTGACAAGGCAAAAAAGGATCATATTAGGTTGGGAAAACAAGGCATGCTCAGCTTGTAAGGGAAAAAAGAGGCAGAAAATGAAAACGATCTTTTTAACCGAGCTCCTGAACTTCACTTAAAAAGCAGTGTCAGGTCGACTCCGAATAGAGCCTCGGACGATATTCAGCATTGCCCTCTAAATGGCAGGGGAGAAGGTGGTGCTAGCAATTCCACGTGTCCTTGTGTAACACTATTTTCAGCTGTTTGAATATTATAACTCACTTGATATGCATAATAAAGGGATAAGAGGAGCACATTCTTTTTAATCTAAGGATGACAGAGAGAGAGAAGGGAGATCAATTGAGAGGTACATGTAAGAAAACTTCAGGCCGCTTGTTCACTCCGCCTGAAACCCCCTTCCTTTTACCCACATATTTTATTTGCATTCATTTTCTCCTAAGACCGCTGTGGATCATATTACATAAGACCTGATGTGCTTACGTCTCCCCCTCCCCACCTAGACGATAAATTCTCAAAGTCAGAGGGCAGGGGCCTTCCAGTGCGTTTCTCTTTGAATCCTCATTGCTAAGCACTCATTGTGCTGGGCATCTGAAGGGTACACATGATAAATAGTATTAGGAGTAATTCTATTTCTTAAATTACCCAATATAGAAAAGTACTAGCGGCTGTGCTTGAAACTGTCTAAACAGTATCTCTTAAAATAACAATAATCCTGTAAAGTAGGTTTTATTAAAATACATTTTACAGGTGAGAGAACAAGCACAGTGAGGATATATAATTTTGCCCAGCATCATACAGCTTATATATGGTGAATTGGGGATTTTAACCCAGATAAAAATAATCAAAGCACATTTCTTTCCATTACTGCAATTTAGCAGGTGCACAAAAAAGATGTGTATTAAACTGAAGTCATTATAAAAAATAAAATAATATGAATTACATAACACTAAATGAAATGTATAATACAGTGTATGAATAACTGTAAAACAGTGACCTAACTATACAAACTGGCAAATTTCTCTCTTTTTCTGCAGAATGAAAACTATAAAATATGAGGGCTGACCTTAAAAAACTCAACAGCATTTAAAAGTGCAAAAAAAAAAAATCCCTAAATCCTGCTATCTACACAACTGTTACTATCCATTGGTAAATATTGTTATAGTCATTTTTCTATACATACATACATAAACTACTCTATTTCTATATGCATACACAAAGCATTTTTACATAAATTAAATCACACAATCTAGCTATGTGTAATCTCCATTTTCATCCAATAACGTGGCTTGGATGTCTTTCTAAATCATTAAATTTAGATCAGCATCGTAATTATTAATGGCTGTATAGCATTCCAACGAAAGGATCTACCTACAATGATTAGCCTACTTCCTATCACTGTATATTAGTCTCTGCCTGCTTCTTTTTATGATCAGTTTCTAGAAGCCATTTCTTTCTTTAATTTCTGAAAATGAACTTTATAAATGTTGGAGAGCATGACCAGAGCGGTAAATTATTTATACAAGAAGTATACACATTATTGTGAGAAGGTTCACTATTTTTCTTAGAACAAATAATAATAATATAATTCTATAAGTAACCACTGGTTCTTTACCACTTCATACATAAACATTTCCCTTTAGGCCAAGAGTATACATATAAAATAGAGGAAAAAACCCCAGCTGAAAATGGTCAGTGATAGACCTGTAGACCAGATATTTTACACTCATATAGTTGATCTTCTTCTACTAGGTGAGTTTGACCTACAAGCAAGAGCACAAGGGTCAACTCCAAGAACCTTGGGAATTTTTCATTTACCTTTCCTTGAATATTTCCTCCTAAGATGGTCTATAAACATACATGGATATATAACTGTAAATGTAACTATATATATCTAAGCAGAGTGAGTTTCACCTGAAAATTTCAATAAATACTTGGGAGAAAAAGGAAGAAGAGAGGGAGGGAGAATGAATAATATCAATATTATACTAAGCAATGTGTAAAATTTGGTTGATTATTATAAGCAATTTCCATTAGACATAACCACTGTGGTTACACATGTGTGTTTGTGGCTGGGTCTGTGTGTGTCTGTGTGTGTGTGTGTGTGTGTGTGTATGTGTGTGCTTGTTAGTTTGTTCTAATGTGGCTTGTTAGCACTTCTGTTTTTTAAGGGCTAGGTTGAACATTTCTATTAAGGTGAACTTCATAAAATAAAAATCCCCTTGTATGATTTCTCCACCCTTAGTGCCTAAAGGGCAGAGTTTAAACCTTCTTCTCTATGTCTATCATTTCTCCCTCTGCTATGAGCTCTTTACGCCAACCTCAGACTCCCAGCCCCTTTGGTTGCCGAATTCCTGCTTATCCTTCCAGACAAGGCCTCCTCCTGGAAGCCCTTCCTTCCCTCCTCCTCCCTGTACACAGACTGAACTGTCTCTCACAGTTCAAGTCTGTGTAGACTGTCCTTCACCTCCAGAATATCAGACCACATGTTAGACTATTTCACTGTTTCCTATATCTTCTAACTAGATTATAATCTCCTTGGTGGTCTCATCTCTATAGTCCTACAGGCTAATGATGCCTAACATGTAATAGATGATCCACAAATATCTTTAAAATATGGAATCAAATCTCAGCTGATTCGTTTGGAGACAACAATTTACATGCCAATACAAATAGGACTAAAGGGCAAAAAGCATAGGAAATAGTGGGATCTGAAAACCACTTTACAATTATCATGTGCATTCATACTCCAACAGTTTAATGGCCATATTCAATGTATAAATATGTTTATAAATATATTTGACAGAAACCTTTATGAATGACAATATCCTTCCATAAATCTCTCAAGTCCCTACTACTGCTTATCTAATTACAATAATTCATAAAAGTCCCGTAATTTTTTTCCCAACATGACTGCTTCTTAAAGCCCACCTGTGTCCTCCTTGTTCATATATCTGTAAGTCCATGGTCTGTTCCTACTACGTCAGAGGTGCTCAGCAAATGGTTGGTAAATTAATGTTGTAGATTCATTACTTTTAATATAACTTCTAATACAATCAAATTGAAATCTCAATTAAGCTTGGAGAAAAAGAATTCCTAGTCCCCTTCTCTCACAGAACAGTCAAGCTGTGTATGAGCACACTGGCTTGAGACAAGCCCACATTTTCCTCCCTGGTTTTTAATGTCCATATATCTGGATGTGTGTTTAGCACATATCTCCCCAAAAATTCCAGTTCATAACTGCCATTATCTTGTTAACATTATGAACTTTCAAAATGTGAACTAAAACTAGTGTTTCTCCATTTCCTGCAATGCCTCACACAGGGCTTAGTACAAAGCAAATGCCTAACATGGGCTTGTTGCTTGACAAATAAAACAGGCAATTTTCGATTTAGTGTCTCAAGCCACATCTTTCATTTTTCTCAGTCTTGACAATATAAAAGTTAAGTGCAATCCTGACTTTTGATTTAAGATGTGGGGCTAACCTCACTTTGGAACCTTCATTCCCATGAGTTTCCTTTGCCCCATCAACATTGTTTTACAATGGATAACCACATTTTTAATTTGTTTCATCAAAGTAAGATAATTACTTATTTAGTATGTGTGTGTATATATATATATCACTTCCCAATCTTAGTGTGTGTATATATATTATCACTTAGTGTATATATATATATATCTCACTTCCCAATCTCTTCATCCTAATGACAGCATAAGTCAACATTTGACTTCTACCAAGTTTTCAGTCTTCTCCAGCTCCAATGATGGCTCCATGCATAACTGCTTTCTGTGAAGAGTCAGGGCCAGGTGGTGATGTGCTTGAATTTACCGTGGGGGCGGTGGGGGGGAGGTCCTGGAGTTGGAATCCTTTAACAAGCAGCCTGTCACAGTTAGAGCAACAGCTATCATATTCTCCTAAGAAACGATTCCTAACACAGAAGAATTCTCCAGGATAGACTCTCTTTCAGAAACCACAATGATCTGAATAGAGCCCTTTTCCCAATTTCAGAAACTTCTCAAGGTTAACATGGCCTTTGTAGAGTCCTTATGCAGTATAAACGAAATGTCAATTCCCACCCTGAAGCTTCTCAAGGATTTCTTTTCTGGAACACACTGAATTATCTCTTTTAAAGAAAATTATATAATCTGGCAGCTCTTATCACCCTTAGCAAATATGGAAAGGTCACTGTAGGAGCTCTTATAAAGGATTCTAAGCCAGTATAATAAGACAAGAAAATTGAATAAAAGGCATAAAGGTCAAAAACGAAGAAGTAAAACCGTCTCTATTAGAAAGCTGAGGACTAAAAAAAAAACACCAAAACTTCTAGAACAAATCAGTGAACTACCATGCTGCCAGGTGTCCAGGTGGTCAATTAGGACAGTAAGCCAAACTGAAAGTAAGAATCAAAGGTTTTTCACTTACTGTGAAAATTTAAGCAAGAAGCCAAAAAGAAAGTGCCAGCTCCCTGATGTTCCATCCTTCCCCATGGAACAAGGGACAAGAGTCCATCAGAAGACATGCAGTGCAAGTGGGGGAATCACCTCACTGCTGAGAAACACTGAACAAATGGCTGTCATTTTATGGACCTGGGGGACCATGGAAAGGGAGAGGTGGAAGGGCTAGGAGTGGAAAAGTACTGAGAAAAGTACCTTAGCCAAGGCCCTCTGAAAAGGAGGCTTCCAAATGGAGGCGCCTGGACTAGGAATGCAGATATGCATATGAGCATGGCTGGCTGGAGGGTCTCGAGCCCTTGACTGCACCTGCCTCCAGAGACTACAATAAACTGGCTATGTACCAAGTCTGGAGTGGGGAGAGCAACCTTCCCCTGTGAGACCTGCCAGGCAGAGCCTTTGTAATTGCCATGGTCAGGCCTAAGGGATCACACAGAGGTAAGGGTTTTGGCCTTGAGCAGGACTCCTCAACTCCACCCCTTCATCTTTAGGGGCCTGAGCAAGAAACATAGGCTACCCCATCATGGACTGGAATGAGTCAGATATTGAGGGGCTGTGATCTTAATGGGTTAATTAGTCTGAAGCAATAGTAGACAAGGGCCATGATCAAAATCACCCCATAATCACTCAGGCCTGCCTAGAGTGAATGCAACCATGAGCCCAGACCTTAGCCAAGCCAGGAAAGATGCCCGATAGCCCATTACAGTCTACTGTAGACAGCCAGGAGGCTCTCTTTCTATGGCTCGTAATGAACTGTTCTGCTTTACCAGTTTCGTTGACCCAAGTGCAACATGAAGTGTTGGCAGGAAGTTGAGGGTGGCTATGTGGTTATCCAACACTACTTGGGCCAAGGAACTAAGGCAGGCTGGTTGTTCGTTCCTCCAAAGCTGAGATAGAATCATCAATGACCTCAGCAAGAGGCAAGGACAAGCAGTGCACAAACTTTTCTAATTAGATGACCCTGACAGTGGAAATAACCCCTCCCCCCAGCGCATATGCATGAGCAGAGACAGCAATTCCCCAGAGGAACCAAGGGCCACCTGGTGTGGGAGGGCCCTACCTACTCAAGATAGCTCAATATGCTCAGTGGGGTAGACAGAAGGTCTGTTTTGAATGCTTGGAAGTCTCTTATAAATGTCCCAGATGTGCACATTACATCGGTAGGAGGAAGAGAGGTGAAGGCCTAGTTTGTACAAAATAAATAATACCCCCAAGGTGGCATATACAATGCTTTGAGTCTAAGAATCATTTACTACCATGGGGGGTCAACCAGCTAGGGGTCTCTCCCAGAGGGCAGAGTTCTCGAGTGGAATGGATGAGTCTATTAGGGTTGGAAGGTTCTCAAAGGGATTTCTCCCTATTGACCGTGCTGTGGGCAGTCTATCCTGTACCATGGGCAAGAGTAACACCCTTAAGTCATCCCCCAAGGTGGTGAACCCAAATATTCTGACTTGGATCTTCTTGTGCTACAGTAAAAATTTCTGTTTTATACACTGATATACATCCCTTGGGACTACCCAGGCAAAGAGGCAGACTCACCTTAAGGAGAATGTTGAGCTATCGACCTCAAATTGGTGGTCCTTATTTTCAAAGTCCTTGTAGGCAAAAATACAAGTTCTGCAGCCGGGGGTTAAATAGAGCAGGAGGTTACCGTCTCCTATCCCTCATTGTTTAACAGCCATCCTGATCTTCCTTTGAGTCTTTGAAAAGAGGTTGAAAGGCATGGAGGATACATGCAGGGTCATCTCTGGAGACCAAGGTAACAATAATTATAAAAGAAGTATGTACAATTGAAGGAAAGGGGCAGATAGCCTGGTCAAACCTGCAGCACTAATGAGAAGTACCCTTTCACAGAGTTGTTGCATTGACACACCAGATTGTTCACCTGAGATGTGTAGGCCACACTAGGGTTATCTTATTCCCTCCTAACAGCCACTTAGCCTGTCCTTCAATTGTCCATTAAAGTACTTAACTCTATATGACTTGGGGGTGATATGGAGCCTGGAGAGCCCACTGTATGCACCATGATTGGGCCTATTGATGAGTAGCTTGGGCTACAAATCCAGGGTCATTATCAGATGCTGTGCTCAGGGAGTCCACACAGGAAACAAATGTGGTCTTGAAAGACCTGGATAGTGTGGCCTGAGTTAGTAGAGCAGAAGGGGATGGCTGGGTCAAACCCAGTGGAAGTGTCAATCGCAGTCAGGATCCAGCACACACTGACCTATTCGCCCAAGGAATCTGTCCTGGGTCATATTTTTAACCTTGGCCTGGGTCTGCATGTAGGAGAGCTTTTCCATGCTGTTTGGCTTCTTCTGATGACAGTGGCAGTCCATGAGTATAAGTCTAGTCTAGGATGATGTCTGAATTCCCATGGACTGTCCTCTTGTGTATCCAGGAGACAAGTGGTCATACATCAGCTCACTCTGGGGTAGAAAACAATTCAATCTCCACCTTTAACTGACAAGCACAGTTTGCTCATTGGTTATGTTGCCCTTCATCAGCATAGGGGCTTTTCTGGTGAACATCCACACAGGTAACAAAAAATCTACCAGGAGCAGAGACAATTTTTATCTAAATGTCTTGTCCCAAAGGGAGGGGGCTTGTTTTATATACCAGTCCAAGGCTTGCCAGTGAACCACCCAAACAGCTAGGCCAGAAGCCACAACCATGAGTCAGTGAAAATGCAGTATGGCGCATTTGCTAGGGTGGCCTGGATAGCTATCTATGCTGCATGAAGTTCTACCTGTTGCGCCAAGCGACCTTTACCATGCTTGGAAGGGGACTGGTCTCTTTCAGTTTGGATGGCAACCAAACTCCATTCCATCCCAGTAGAAGTTAGCTAGAAGGAGACATCAATGAACCAGGCCCATGAATGATCTGGGAGGTCTCTCTATCTGGAAAAAGTCCCCCTCCCAGACAGAGCCCTAGTCTTCCACTATACATATGACATCCTCTTGGTGGGCCCACACAAGGATATCACTAAATAATTATCAAACATCCCGTTGACCCATATGTGGCAACATGGCTGTGCTATTAATACAAGACAAGGTACAAGTAACCAAGTAAAATTTCTGGTGTCTAGGTAGGGACATGACATCTCATTCCAGAGGAGATGATTACCAAACTTTTTGCCCTCTCTGCCCCAATCAATAAAATGAGGCTCCGCAATTGATAAGCCTGTTTGGCAACTGGCAATCTCACAGTCCCCACATGAGAATCTTGATGGGACCCATCTACCTGGTTATGAGAAAGGCCACTACCTTTGAGTGGGTCTCTGATCAACAGGGTGTCCTGGAAGGCCACCCTTCCCACAGGCCCTACCAGTTCACACTTGCCATTTGAGTTACAGGTTTCAGCAACCGCTCAGTTCACCAATTAGAGCTATGGCAGAAGGATACTGCCACAGGACAGCAATGCCCAACAGGCTTCTTGATCTGTAAGCTCCCAGAGTTGACTGAAAGGTACACATCCTTAGAAAGGTAATTATTGGCCTGTTGTTGGGCATTGGTAGATAATGAGTGCATGACCAGTGGTTGTGAAATAGTCTTACAATCAGAAATCCCAATCATGTTGTAGTTCCAAGCAGAGGCTTCAAATCTACAGGTAGGGGTGGCTCAGAAATCCTCTCTTGTGAAATGGAAATGATACAGGAGTGGACAAAACACAGACCATCCAGGGTCTTACAAATCCATGAAAAGGTCAACTGCTGCATACCAATTCCCTCAGCTTGGGTGACAGTCACAATGTCCTGTTCTGCTGGCACCAAGGGTGACACTAAAATGTTGAGCCACCTATACTAAATGGTGAGTCCCCACGTACCCAAGGCCTTGCACACAGGCCAAGCAGGGCTACTGAATAGAGAAACAGTCTCATAGAGAACTTTGAATTCATTAAACTTTACAATAAGGACAGTTATTTCTTTTTCTTCCCCAGGCCAGCAGTATTGTTTTGGGGAGACAAAGGCACTAGGTAGCTGGATAGGTTCATAGTCTTCTATGTGCTACCCTAAAATGGCCCTAACTGCAGCAATTCCCATCAGGGCTTGAGGGTGAGGGCAAGCGGGATGCACATAGACAATACATTTGCACCTATAATACATTCAGTAGTGGGAGCCATAGAATGGACATTTGTAGTCCATTAGTGAGGCCTGTGTAAGGGTCTAGGTTGTGGTGGTTTCAGACCCCAAACTGGAGAGCATTATGTGTTTTCCCTTCATTCTAGCACCAGCGGTTGCTGGATTACAGTTATCTATGCACTGATACCCAAAAGGCCCAAGAAATGCAATTGTCCCCACCTTACCATTGAACCAACACCTTCTTCAGTCCTCCCTGGGCACAGAAGGACCTCAGCCCAATCCCTGGTCCTGTTAAATTTGAAAGCCCAGCTGTCTGGGTTAAAGTTGAGAGGGCTCCCCAATTCATTTACAGACTTACTGGGAGGGGCAGAGGGAATGGGGCCTCCCATTGGGACCCCCATGGCATGGCACCTGGTAATGAGTTACTTGGTAACTTAGGTGTGTGGTAGTGTGGAATGCAATGATAATGTACAGTTTGGTGACACTGACTTGAATCATGCTAAGATACCAGCAATTTTTTACCCACCAATGTTTTTACAGCATCAGTGCCAAAGTCAATTCAGCAAAAAAAGCAAATAATATTTTAGTATTATTATGAAAATACTCTTTACCTCATAGTCCCCTCTTAAAGGATTTCAGGGACCTCCACAAGTCCATGGACCATAATTGAGAACCACTCTGATGGACAAATAGATCAATGGAACAGAATATAGATTTCAGAAATATACCCTCACATATACATTCAATTGATTTTCAGCAGGCACCAAGCCAATTAATGGAGAAAGAAAAGTCCTTTCAACAAATGGAACTGGGACAATCAGATAAAAAATATGGGGGAAAAATAAACTTTGACTCTTACCTCACACCATACACAAAAAATTAGAGCTAGATCATATACCTAAATATAAAAGCTGAAACTATAAAACTTCAAGGAGAAAAGGAAACTATCTCTATGACCTTGGACTAAGGAAAGAAATCTTACAGAAGACACAAAGAGTACTAACCATAAGAAGAATTATCTAATCTATCTTTTCTATAAAAATGTGTAATCCTTCAGCTTCCTTTCCCCTCAGACATCATATGATACAACCATGCAAATCAATAGGGACTTAATGGGATATCCTCAGTCTGCCAGCAGTTTTTACTAAATCCTAGCAAGAGGAGAACACCAGTATTCTCCACTGTCACCAATTCACATTATAAGTGAATCAGATCTACAGCAACTACCTCCTTCCATTTAAAGAAAAGTCACTGAAGTTTCATTATTAAAAGTTAGACCGGAATCTCTTCTAGTGTTGAACAGATTGTCTTCAATAGTAGGTGAATTGTTTTGCCTGCTACAGGGTGATAGTGACTCATTTGAATAAGCAATTGGGGAGGGGAGAGATGAGGGCACTAAAGAGGAGCTGTAAATAAAATTATCACCAGAAGTACCTTACCACGCACTAATAGCTACAGATATAAAGCAGTCATGTTCAGTCCCTTCTCCTACGTTGACGCTAGTGACACTGCCAACAAAGCACAGATGCACACCACATGAGCAGGTGCAAGATGATTTCAAGAGCCGTGTGATGGTCTGAGGAACCAGTAGAAGGCCCATCCCACACTGGAATTGTACATCTGTTATATATCCAGCATTTCATTATGGAAAAACTGTGCATTCATTTAACCCCTTTGGTGGAGCATTCATTTAGCTGGGGTAAGTTTTCATGAATATTCATTAGGGTGCCTTATTTACATAGTCACTAAGCTATTAGGTACTGCAGCCAATATTCTAAACCAGAACTCTGTGCTAACCTTCACTGATATAAAGCCATGGTAGCATGAGGATTGATTTTCATAGTGACTCTAAAGTACTACATGATTTTGAAGACCCTTCTAATACCAAAGAAAGAGTAAATTTTTCTCAAATTAAATTTCTACTGAAAATTACAATGGTAATGCCATACCAACTCTGTTCTATCAAACTGGCAAAGATTAAGAGAAATGGTAAGGTACGAGGAAATGAGTCTCTTATACACTGTTTAATCGAATGTAAACTAGTACAAAATATTTACAGTTCGTGAAGATACATTAAAAGTCTTACAAATAATAACAGCTAATACTTACATGCTGCATTTACATGCTTTGTATTTCACTACTTTAATCCTAAAAATAATCCTATGAGATAGGGATATTATTAGCCCCATTTTACAGATGAAGATCCTAGGCTCAGAAAGCTTGATTAATCTGTCCAAGGTCACACAGCTAGTAAATGACAGAGCCAGGATTTGAACACCAGAAATCTATTTTCAGAGTCCATGCTCTTAATCACCACATTATATTGCCTCTCAAAAAGCACATAACTTCAACCTACCAATTCTCTTCTAGGAATTTATTGTAAGGATATGATAAAAAGATATGTACAAAAATACATCTATAGGGATGTTCTTTATAGCATTATTTATAATAGACGAAACTTTGCAAAGCCCTAAATATCCCATTGTAGATGATGTTGGCATATCCAAGTGACAAACAGCTATAAAGCTTTTTTGTAAATGTTCATTTTTAATAATATGAAAAATAGTCATGCAGAGTAGGACCTTGTGTTGGCTTTTCTCCATTTGCACTTCCCCAAACTCCTTGCCCCCACCCTTTTTGCCTTGCTCTGTGCTCCAAGAGGCTAACCCTTATGGACCACATCATCTGGGCTCCCTCACAGGCTGTCTTCCAGCTGGGCCCTGCCAATAAGAAGCACCAGGAGGAGATGGGGAAGGGGAGAAACGAGATGGAGATCAGATTTTTTCTTCCCTTTGTCTCGCCCTGGCTTTCAAGGCAGTGGCTGCATCCCTTCTGGACAACAGTTCCTGCTGAGAAGCAACTCCTTCAGCTCAAAAACCTTTCATTGGCTCAAAAAACCTTATTACTTCCCAGACTCCCTTACGAAGGGGAGGTAATGGCCTCCCATCATTAGTCTCCAAGTGCCTCAACCTACCCACACGTACATAAAATAATCTCTTCATTGAGGTCTCTTCAGTGGAACCATCTGAGTTGAATTCTGTTGCTTACAGAGATTCTGAGGGATGGCAGAGTAGGGGTCAGGACATGTATTTTAGCATAGAAAAAAGTTGAGGCCGGGAGTTCCAGAAAGATGGCATCGAAATAGGCAGGCAGGGCTCAAATCTCTCATAAAAACAATAAGCTGTCTGTGTGGCCTACTTTGGGGGTCAGCAGACCAGGACAGTACTACACAACTCCCAGGAGGGTGAGGGACAGAGAGGCTAGGAAGCGGAAACAACATATGTGAGTTACCAAAACTCTGTGGCAGCTGAGAAGGGCTCCCAACCCCCATCCCCAAGATATTAAGCCAGGATAAAACCCTGGCTCACTGCAGCCAAATGAGAGGGGAACAGACATCTTCCTCCCTGTCAACTGTTACAAGGGAAAAGGGAGGGGGAGTCAAGGGGCTTCTCTTCAGTGAATTTGGCCAGCAGAGCTGGCTTTGAATCTCAGCTCTGGCCACATCAAAATACATGAAAATGAGATTGAAAGAAACACCTCTGTGGAAAGGCACACCAACAAGCACCATCTGCTGGCCAGTCCAGAAATTGCGCAGAGAAAAATTGCTTTTAGAGTTCTCTCTTAACCCAAACTCCTGGGAGAAAATCTGTGTTTCATTAGTGAGGACCAGGCCTAATTTTGGTAACTTAAACTGGACAATTTTAAGGATTTAGAATAAGTTGAACCAAACATCAAAAAGAGATGTGAAAAAAAGCAATAGGCAAAAGAGAGAAATTGGCCATCAGAGTAAATTCACCAACATATTCAGATGCCTAGACCTCAACAAAAAATTACAAGCCATATTAGGAAACAGAAACAGATGGCCCAGCCAAATGAACAAACCAAGTACCCTGATGAGTTACAGGATTTAAGACACCTAATCAATGACAATCACATAAACCTCCTAAATCAATTCAAAAAATTGAAAGAAAATATGACTAAAGAGATAAAAGATATTAACAAGGCACTGGGTGAACATAAGGAACAATTTGAAAGCCTGCAAAGAAAAATTACAGAGCTTATGGGAATGAAAGACACAATGGATGAGATTAAATATACATTAGAGAAGGATTGTGGGAAGATGGAGACAGACTAACAGGCAGAGCTCCATGCTCTCACAAAAACAATGGAGAAAGGGCCAGAAGCTGTCCTAAGGATCTGTTCTGGGGCTGAGTGTACCAGGACAGTGCTACACAATTCCCAGGAGGGTAAGGGACAGAGAGATGAAGAAACCAAAATGACAAACATGAGTTACCAAGCCCCTGTAGCAACCAGGAAAGGCTCCCCTCCCACACCCCCAAGATATTAAGCTGGAGTAAAACCCCTGGCTCACTGTAGCCAACTGAGAGGGGAACAGACATTTTCCTCCCTGTCAGCTGTTTCAAGGGAAAAGGGAGGGGACGTTGGGGTACTTTTCTTCAGTGAATTTAGCCAGCAGAGCCTGCTTTAAATCTCCAATCTGGAGATTCAACACAGGAACACAGGAAAGACGAGACTGAAACACCTCTGTGGAAAAGTATGCTGATGAGCGCCATATTCTGGTCAGTCTGGAAATTGCAAAACTGTTCTCTGCACTCTCTATATCCAACCCCTGGGAGAAAATCTGCACCCCAATAGTGAGTCCCTGGCCCAATTTTTGAAACTTAAGCTGGGCATTTTTAAAGACTTAGAATAAGTTGAACCAAATATAAAAGAAGAGCTGTGAAATAAAAACAATAGGCAAGACAGAGAAATTGGCCATCAGAGTAAATTCACCAACATATTCAGATGCCTAGACATCAGCAAAAAATTACCAGCCATACTAAGAAACAGGAAGAGATGGCCCAGCCAAAAGAACAAACCAAATATCCTGAAGAGATACAGAATTTAAGACAATTAATCAGTGACAATCAGACAAATCTCCTAAAGCACTTCAAAGAATTTAAAGAAAATATGACTAAAGAAAGAAAGGATATTGAGAAGACACTGGGTGAGCATAAAGAACAATTTGAAAGCCTGCAAAGAAAAGTAAACAGACCTTATGGGAATGAAAGACACAATGGATGAAATTAAAAATACTTTAGAGGCACATAAAAGCAGATATGAATTGCTTGGAGACAGAATTAGTGATTTCAAAGAAAAAAATATCTGAACTGGAAAAGACAGGATAACAGAAAGAGAAGAGAATGGAAAAAAGGGAACAGAGCTCAGGGAATTGAATGACAATGCAAACACACAAACATTTGAATTATTGGTGTCCCAGAAGAAGAGAATGGAAAAGGGGCAGAAAGAATATTTGAGGAAATAATGAATGAAAACTTCCCAAACCTTAAGAAAGATAATATCTTGAAACTAATGAAACTAAGAACACAACATATCAAAACCTATGGAACACCGCAAAGGCAATGCTGAGAGGAAATTTATAGCCCTCAATGCTTATATTTAAAAAGAAGAAAGAACTAAAATTAACTAACTACACACCTGGAGGAACTAGAAAAAAGAACAGAAAACTAATCCCAAACCAAGCTAAAGGAAAGAAATAGTAAAGATCAGACCAGAAATAAATGAAATCAAGAAAAAAACAACAGAGAGAATCAACAAAATCAAAAGTTGGTCCTTTGACTTTGGGCTGTCCATGTGCAGTTGGGCTCTGAATCTCAACAGAGTTGCAACACCTACTCTCCAGTTCACTGGACTCACCCAGGACAACTAACAAGGAGATGATGATGGACAATGACCATCCCAAGGAACAGAGAGAGTCTGCAACTGCAAGCAAGATAGTCCCATCCATCTGCCCCATGGGATATAAGCCCCCTCTCAATTAGAGGTGGAATCCTCAGGATTGGGGAATGAATGATGGACTAGAGTAGACTTACTGTTATTCTACTATAGACTTATTGTTATTCTCGCAATGGAAGGACTTTTATCATTGATGTGGAGGCAGTGGCCACTGGAAGTCCTGAGGGGAGGGAGAGGGAAAAACAGGTGTAATATCGGGCATTTGGGGGATATTGGAATTGTCCTGAATGATGTTGCAATGATGGATACAGGTCATTATATATTTTGTCATAACTTACAAAATTGTGTGGGACAGAGTGTAAATTACAATGTAAACTATAATCCATCCTTAGTGCAATGCTCCAATATGTATTCATCAGTTCTAATAAATGTACCACACTAACGAAGGATGTTGTTGATGTGGGAAGGTATGGGAGTGGTAGGGAGTGGGGCATATAGGAATCCCCTATGTTTTTAATGTAACATTTATGTAATATAAAGCATTTAAAAAATGAAAGTATTTTTTTAAGTTGGTCCTTTGAGAAGATCAACAAAATCAACAATGCTTAGCTACACTGACAAAGAAAAAAGAGAGAAACAAATAAATAAAATCATAAATGAGATGGGTGACATTACCACTGACCCCACAGAAATAAGAGAGATTATAAGAGGATACTATGAACAACTGTATGCCAAAAAGCTAGACAATATAGATGAGTTAGACAAATTCCTTGAAACATACAAACCCCATACAGTACCCTAGAAGAAAGAGAAGACCTCAATAAACCAGTCACAAATGAAGGGATTGAAACAGTCATCAAAAACCTCCCAAAGATGAAAAACCCAGGACCAGATATCTTCACAGGTGAATTCTACCAATCATTCAAAGATGATCTAATACCACTCTTGCTCAAGCTCTTCCAAAAAATTGAACAGGAAAGAATGCTACCAAAAACTCATTCTATGAAGCCAACATCACACCCTATTATCAAAACAAGATAAAGATACTACAAAAAAAGAAAATTCCAGACCAATATCTCTAATGAATATAGATGCAAAAATCCTCAACAAAATACTTGTAAACCGAATCCAAAAGCACATTAAAAGAATTATACACCACGATCAGGTGGGTCTTATCCCAGGTATGCAAGGGTGGTTAAACACAAGAAAATCAATTAGTGTAATAAATCACATTGATAACTTGAAGAAGAAAAATCACATGAGCCTCTCAGTTGATGCAGAAAAGACTTTTGACAAAATACAGCACTCTTTCGTGATAAAAACACTCCAAAAGATAGGAATAGAAGGAAGCTTTCCCATTATGGTAAAGTACATATATGAAAAACCTACTCCTAGCATTGTACTCAATGGTGAAAGACTGAAAGCTTTCCCGCTGAGATCAGGAACAAGACAAGGAGGCCCACTGTCACCATTATTATTCAATATTGTGCTAGAAGTTCTAGATAGAGCAATTAGGCTAGATAAAGAAATAAAAGTCACCCAAATAGGAAAGTAAGAAGTAAAACTTGCACTATTCACTGATGAGATGATCCTATATCTAGAAAAATCCACAACAAAGCTCCTAGAACTAATAGACGGGTTCAGCAAAGTGGCAGGATGCAAGATTAATACACAAAAATCAATAGCGTTTCTATACACTACTGATGTGCAATCTGAGGAGGAAATCAGAAAAAGAAATTCCTTTTATAATAGTGACTGAAACAATCAAATATTTAGGAATAAACTTAACCAAGGATATAAAGGGCCTTTATTCTGAAAACTACAAAACACTGCTAAAAGAAACTGAAGAAGACTTAAATAAATAAACATGTTCATGGATTGGAAGCCTAAATATTATTAAGATGTCAATTCCACCCAAACTATTTTACAGATTCAATGTAATCCCAATAAAAAATCCTAACAGCCTTTTTTGCAGAAATGGAAAAGTCAATTATAAAATTTATTTAGAAGGGCAAAAGGCCCCGACTAGCCAAAAAAGAAGAATGAAGTTGGAAGACTCTCACTTCCTGACTTTAAAGCATATTGTTTAGCTACAGTGGTAAAAACAGCATGGTACCAGCAGAAAGACAGACAGATTGACCAATGGAACCGAATTGAGAACTCAGAAATAAACCCTCACATCTACAATCAAGTGATTTTTGACAAAGCTGTCAAGCCCTCCCATCTGGGCCAGAACAGTCTATTCAACAAATGGTGCTGGGAGAACTAGACATACATATCCAAAAGAAAGAAAGAGGACCCCTATCTAACACCTTATACAAAAATTAACTCAAAATGAATCAAGGTCATAAATATAAAAGCTACAACCATAAAATTCCTAGAAGAAAATGTAGGTAAAACAGCTTCAAGATCTTGTGGTAAGTGGTAGTTACAGCCAAAGCACAAGCAACAAAAGAAAAAATAAATAAATGGGACCTCCTTAAAATTAAACACTTTTATACCTGAAAGGACTTTGTCAAAAGGGTTTAAAGAGGGGTGGAATGGATGTGGCTTAAATGGTTGGGCGTCCATCTCCCACATGGAGGGACCTGGGTTCGATCCCCGGGACCTCCTGATATAAAATAAAGAAAAATATAGAAGGCACACGGGCCACCAGGCCCCATGCATGGGTGCGCCATCAGGCCCCATGAGCAGATGCGCCATCAGGCCCCATGAGCAGATGCGCTGCCAGGCTCCGCGAGTGGGTGAGCACCCAGGCCCCACGAATCAGGCCCTGTGTGCAGGTGTGCCATCAGGCCCCGTGAGAGGATGCGCTGCCAGGCTCCACGAGCGGGTGAGGCCCCCAGGCTCCACCATGGGTGCACTGTCAGGTCCCGAGCACAGGTGCACCACCAGGCCCTGCGAGCCATGCAGGAAGATGATAACATAACAGGAGAGTGACACAAGGGAGAGCTAAGATGAGACGCACCGAAAAACCAGGAACTAAGGTGGCACAGGCGGTAGGGTGCCTCTCTCCCACATTGGAGGCTCCCAGGATCAAATCCCAGTGAAGACAGGAGGAGAAGGATGAGAAGAGAGGACAGGAAACAGACA
>JAQZBX010007753.1:17114-49788 GCA_029593785.1 Cabassous unicinctus | reverse complement strand
AAATAAAATAAAATAAATAAATCTTTTAAAAAAAAAAAAAAGAATATTCACAATTATATGAAAAGGCTACTAAAATACTCCTTCCTTACCCAAATACATATCTGCATGAGGTCAGCTTTTCTACGTATACTTCATCCAAAATAACATATTACAACGGATCAAATCCAATAGCAGATAGAGAATCCAACTGTATTTTATTAAGCCAGACATTAAAGCAATTTGTAAAAATGTAAAGCCATGCTGCTCTTCTCACTAATTTCTTTTTAATTTCTTTTTGTTTTGGAAAATAGGGTTATTTTTAATAAAATTGTTATTGATATTAACATGTAATGAGTTTATCATTTTTCTTTAAAGATTTATTTTATTCCCCACTCAGCCCCCATTGCTTTGAACTCGCTGTCTGCTGTGTGTTCTTCTGTGTCTGCTTGTTTTCTCTTTAGGCAGCACTGGGAACCAATCCTGGGACCTTCTGGAGTGGAGAAAGGTGCTCAATCACTTGCGCCACCTCAGCTCCCTGGTCTTCTGTGTCTCTTATTGTCTCTCTTCTGTGTCTCTTTTTGTTGCATCATCTTGCTGCGCCAGCTCTCCGCAAGAGCCAGCACTCAGTGCAGGCCAGCTCTCCTGTGTGGGCCAGCTCTTCTGTGTGGGCCATTACTCCACGTGGGCCAGCTATCCGCTTTGGCCAGCTTGCCATGCCGGCCAACTTGCTTTTCACCAGGAGGCCCCTGGAATTGAACCCTGGACCTCCTATATGGTAGACGGGAGCCCAATCACTTGAGCCACATCCGCTTCCTTATTGTTATTTTAAAATGAATTTTAAAATGAAATATCTTTAGTTTCTCAGTTTTAATTTCTAATATGGTTAGTATTGAGCTATAACTCACATAAACATAAGCTCTTTGGGGTCCTTGATTTTTAAGACTATGAAGGGATCGGAGACCAAAAAAAAGTTTGAGAACTGTTGTTACAGATCTCCCAGCTCACTTTCAGCTCTCTTCCCTGAAAATTGGCCCTCCCTCTATCCATGATTGATGTCTATTTATCTAGACCTGACCCTTCCTCTTCTCCCTGGGTACAGTCTGTCAGAGACAGCGGCTTTAAGGAATAAAGAGGGGGGAAATGCTCGACTCCAGTTGGTCTATCTTATTTTTCTCTTGATGATTCAACTGGAACCAAAAAGTGTTTGGTGTCTCTCCAATGCACGCCCCTGTGATACATAAAGTCAGTTAACATGAAGGTCCCAGCTTGCCACGCAGGAGGGAATGAGGGCAGATGCTGGTTTGCAGGCTAAGCAGAAAATGAAGCAGCTATACAAAGACAGGTAGAGATGAGAGGCAGAGAGGAAAATATATTTCCAGGGTTTCCTACAGACCTCCAGTCCTTGATTCCAGTTTATGCCTGAGGCTAGCTTGGGTTCTGTCAAAGAACCAGGTTTCATAGTAGTAAATATTACCTTTTCCTTTCTCAGCTTGAGTGGGTTTCTTACTTGCAACCACACAAATCATTCATGGCTAATAAAGTAGGACTCATATGATACCTTATCAAATTTTGTAAAGTTGATGAAGTGCTATATATTTTAGGGTCTGATTATGCTAGAAATGCAAAGCCAAAGTTCCCTGAAAATGCAAAGATACCATTTGAATTTAAGAAGAAATACCACAGGCTACATATGGATTAATTGCTATCATCAAAGAATTAGAACTCTATAAAACATTCTTACTACAAAATTATGCTCAACAAAATTTAATCTTCCTGTGACTATTCAAAGGAATTTAGAATCTTGTAATGCTCCAGGGACATTACCATTTTCTAAATTGGACAAAAAATTCTCGTTATTTCAGCTTTCTGGTAGTTTGGAATCAGAATAAATGGGAATTTACTGTAATACTCTGAATTATTAAGTTCTGGGGAGCTCAAAGTACTTCAAATACACATGTATTATATCACTTATCTTTTTCAACAGTCGGATGAAATTTACAAATGGAAATAGTTAGTAATGGGTGGATTCAGGATACCAAGTCATGTTTCTCATCATTCTAATGAATAATACTTCCATTTGGCTATTCCAAACTGATACTGGCTTCCTTTTCTATTTCAAAATATGTGTTTTGAGTTTTTTGTTGCTTTTTTTTTTTTTTTTAATGAAAGCCCAAGTAGGGCTAAGTCCAGCAGCAAAGAATTTGGGCTATAATTTTATTTTATTACTGAGGACATAGTGATTTCATTATAGTGTTTCAGCTCATAAATTTTTAGGTGAACCTGGATCCCTGTAGTTTATTTTCACAAAAGAGAAAAATTCAAACATAATGCTAAAAATCAAATGCATTTACATATATTCCTGAATGTAATAAAAGGTAAAATGATTTAAAATATGCAGAAAAAATATTTTTTAACTTAAAAATATTTTTTTCCTCTAGCCTTCAACCTCACCCTAATACAATACACTGACTTGCTATTTATGGATTTTCTATGACCAAATATATTTAATATATAAATGACTCTCTTTGTCACCAAAGCTCCCTTCTGAATGTTTCTCATTCTTGCAATTTAATTAGTTTCTTTCTACTACTAAAAATTTAATGCTCTCCAAAACCAAAGATTATTTCTATATCACCTGCTGTTTTAGAGTATCTGTATCTTTCCTCCTGCTAGTTAGCATGGATAATCAAAAGTGAACTGTAAGAAGAAATCTTCCATTTAGGAAACATCAATTTGTACTAAGTTTAATCTAAAAGATTAATATGGAGCATGTGGTACATTCAATAGGAAAATGGCATTTAAATATTAATACTAGATAAATATACTCTTGCTGCTATCTTTGATAATTTATAAGTCATACACTTCTAGAAGGAAGTAAAGCCCTTTTTTTTAATGCAGTTGCTCAGTAACATTATACGACAACATGTAAGACAAGGCACCATTTTCCTAGTCAGATCTGACAAGGGGAAGTAAAAAATCAGGGTCCAATTTCAACCTTACTTCCTTATAATCTAGATTTGTACCACATGCTTGCTCCTAACTCATGCTTTCCAAATTAAATGTATATTTCTCAAACCAATATCTTAAGCGGTAATGTTCCAACAGTCCAAATGTCGATTACCAAAACAAACATTTGTTTCTCTAGCAAGTGTTTTCACACAAAAGCATTTGATTCGTGTACTGCAGCAAACAAACATTTGCTTTAGGCGGTTGAGGCAGCCAAAAGTTCTTGCAGAAACATTTCACAGGCTGGCTGGCATCCCTCCCCAGAGCAGGGCTTGCTAATGTCCGAGAAGACTTGTGAGGCCAGTTGCTGACCAAGAGAATTCTTTGCAAGACATCAAGGCCATTAAGACACTCAAGCATTTTCAAAACACATCTTTTGAGAAAATGTGCTTCTAGTTATGATGCTTCCATTAGAAAATGCCTTCATGTCTTTACAATGCTTCATGTGCTAATATAAATGCAGGCTTTGATGTAATCACAAAACCAAATTCTTATGAAAGTTCACAAAGGCAGTTTTCACATAAAAACATTCACACATTTCAGGAGCCATTATTTATGCAACAGCCCATGAGAGTTCATTACATAAATAGCCCTATTACTACATTAAAGTCTATTTTCTCTCTTGAACAAGATGTAGATTTTCTGTGTAAATATGTTTTTCTTAAGTGCATGCCTGCTTCACTGTCAAGATACAGCCTCCACATAAAAGTCCTCTTGTTTCCCATATTATTTAAATGCTTTTGGAATGAATCAATATTTCTGAGGAAGTCATTTACTTAAATACATGTTCTCTAAAGCATGGGGAAATTGATTCTTAACTTCTGCTCCAAAGACAGGGTTTCCTAGCAACTGGGTCAAGATTGATTCTTTGGCTAGTTCTAAGCTGAGAATAGTTACCCACTAAAAAGCAAACTCAGGGGAGTTCTTTTTAGTATAATTAACTAATTAAAATATGGGAAAAATATATATGCATACACACACATGCGAAGTGTCACTTGCAGTATATTTCATAGAACAGCATGACAATTTGGACTTCTAACTAATCAACCTGCAAGAATAATTTGCACATCTTCCATGGGTTTGATTCTATTTTGGCACTGATGGGATGGGGCAGGTAGGGTGCAGAGAGTGATTAAACAATCATATTCATTTTAGTAACAATTGCATTAGTGTTTATTGTGGGTCGGTGCATACAGATGAAGTAGCTTGAAATACAGGTAGAAAATGGCATAGCAAGGTCCATCCCAGGTCTGTCTGATGTTAAAACCCTGAAAACTATACTACCTTCACATGGGAAACGCAAACTGTTTCTTGTCTCAAGAAGCTTTCACGCTACTTGTAAAGAAAACACACCCAAAAGAATTAGGGAGCAACCTGAGAGAGAAGATGTTTAAGGGTTAATGATATTAAAATAACAAAAGCTCGCATTTACTGAGCCCTTACTTGGTGTCTGGGGCTGCGCTAAGGTCTTGGGTCAAGTTCAGAGAGTTTAGAGATGACGACTAGTGATGGCGATAGTCTCACAGAGGAGATGGTGTTTGGACTGGCCTTGAACCAGGGGAGGAGAAGTGGAAGCATGGAAGGAGGGCCCTGTGGAAGATGAAACAGTGTGAGCAAAGGCATGGGGAGGGACTGCCAGGGACCTGGCAGGCTCTGGATTATGCGGTAGTGTTGGCGAGTAGAGCTGGATGGGCAGATGGGGTCAGATTATAGAGGACCTTACAAGCCAGGCTGAGATGCAGAAGCTTGACCCAGGAGTGATTTGGAGCCTCCTTCAAGATTCTGGAATATCAGAGACATGATAAATTCTTCCTAAAATTACTAGGGCAAAGGGAATATGAATTTTATTTTAACAAAACAATTTTATTGATGCATATATAAAGCATAAATCCATCCAAAGTGTACAATCAGTGGTATTCAGTATAATCACATAGTTGTGCATTCATCACTTCAATCATTTTTAGAGCACTTTCATTATTCCAATAATAATTAAAAATAATTAGAAACAAAAAACTCATCACCTCTCAATCTCTCTATGCTTCCCTTGCCATACACAGCTGTTATTCTGTTTCCATCACTCTAGTTTATTTGTACTTATATTTTGTAAAAAACAGTCTTATATATGCAATCTCACCTATATTTATATTTTACATGAGGTTTCACTATGTTATACATTCCTATGTTATGTTTTTTAGCTTTCCTTCCGGTAATACACATGACCTCAGACTTACCTTGGGAATATGAATTTTTAATTGAAATATCTACTGCCAAAGTTCTCTCGAAAAAGGTTTGTCATCTCCACTATCAAATGCCGACAGTATCTTGGAGTATATTTGCCCACCTTCATATTTTCAAACATTTTAATATTTGCTAATTCTATGTGTTAAAATGAGAGCTCGTTTTAAATTTGCATGTCTTTGGCTTTTGGTATGATTGTTACTTACATGTTTATTGGCCATGTGCATTTTTTTTTTCCTGTGAGTTGCATATTTGTATCTCTTTCTTTCCTTACCTCATGTGTAGTTTGTGTGGTTTTTTTTCCTTGTTGATTTAAAGCTTTTCATATATTGTGGATTCTGTCTCTTTGTCAATCATGTATTTGCAGTTTTTTCCCAGAGCCTTGTTTGTCTTTGAACTTGGATTATAGTAGATTTTTTCCATATAGAAGTTTTTAATATTTATATAGCTAAAGTTACAAGTCTTTTAAAACATAGAGTCTGGGCTTCATAGGCTTGGAAGGAAATGCCTTTCTAATTCTAAAATTATAAAAATATTCCAATATTTTCTCCTAGTACTTAAAATTTTTGATACATTTACAACTTTCATCCATCTGGAATTTATTTTGGTTTAAGTGTGAAGTAGAAATTTATTTTTTTTCACAATCATCTGAAATGCCTACATTATCATGTGCTAATTTCCTATATATGGGCCTGTTTCTGGTCTCTATTCTGTTTCCTTAATCTTTGATGAAATAGCACCACACTGGTTTCATTATTATCATTTTATAAAATGTCCTGACAGCATAAGTATGATAGCATGGCAGATAAGAACATAGACTCCGAAGCCACGGGATGCTTTGCCACTTACTAGCACTGAGACAAATTGCTTAATCTCTCAGTACCTCAGTTTCCCCATCTTCAGACTGGGATAATAGTGTGATTGTGAGGATTTAATGAGTTACTATACATAAATATGTGTGCCTGGCACGTAGTGAGCACATATGATGGTACTGGTTATTATTTGTAGTAATTTTTCTCCCCAAATGTTCTTGCTTTCCTCACTCAATCTCTGGATGAATTTTAGACTCTGTCCCTTAGAGGATTTAACAACTGGTTCCCCAAAGACAGTCCCCTTACTCTGAGGAATTCTGATGCCAACTCTTGAGATAATTCCTTTTCACCTGGCACAAAGTAAGCAGTCAATAAAAGACAATTATTATATTTATAATTATTACTTTTAATATATTTTTATTACAGAAGTTGTGAACTTACAAAACAATCATGCACATGTGTAGAATTCCCATACAACAACCCTTCACCAACACACCACACCATTATGGAACATTTGTTACAGATTATGAGATAATATCATCAGACATTACCACTAACTATGGTCCATAGCATATATTTGGCATATTTTTTCATTCCCCCCATTGTTAGCACAGTACATCTTTGGCATTGATGCAAGAATATCACAGTATTGCTGTTAACTAGAGTCCATAGGTTATATTAATTGTATTTTTCCCATGTTTCTCCACAATTCCACCATCCTGCAATAGTGATGTACATCCATTCTACTTGATAGAAGGACTTTCTTACATTTGTACTGTTAGCCACAATTCTCATCCATCTCTGGGTTCACTGTGTTATTCAGTCCCTCAATTATTCTCTAGCTTTCTTTCAATACATTTACATCCCTAGACTGCCCTTTTCAGCCACAATTCCATTTATAAACCAGCTGCTACTCACTATAATGTGTTACCATCAGCTCTATCCATAGCCACACTTTTACAGTCAAGTTAATTAAAACTTCTACATACGTTAAGCATCAGTACTCCTTCACAGTCTGCTCTTATCTCCTAATATACTCTAGATTTTAACTCCATGTGTTTATTCCTCATATTTAATTCATCATATTAGTGAGACCATGCAATATTTGTCCTTTTGTTTCTGGCTTACTTCACTTAGCATCATGTCTTCAAGATTCATCCATGTTATGTGTCCCAATTTCGTTTCTTCTTACAGCAGCATAGTATTCCATCATATGTATATACCACATTTTGTTTATCCATTCATTGGTTGCTGGACACTTGGGTTGTTTCCATCTTTTGGCAATTGTGAGTAACACTGCTATGGACATCAATGTGCAAATATCCATTCGCATCACGATTTTCAGTTCTTCTGGATATATTCCTAGTAGAGGAATTGCTAGATCATATCATATGGCAGTTCTATATTTAGCTTCCTGAGGAACCGCCAAGCTGTCTTCCACAGAGTCTGCACCACCACGAATGAAGGAGTGTTCCTATTTCTCCACATCCTCTCCAGCACTTACTGTTTTCTGTTTTTTAAATAATGGCCATTCTATGCAACGTGAGATGATATCTCATTGTCCTTTTGATTTGCATTTCCCTAATAACTAGTGATATGGAACATTTTTTCATGTGCTTTTTAGCCATTTGCATTTCCTCTTTGGAGAAATGTCTAAGTCTTTTGCCCATTTTTTAATTGGATTGTTTGCTCTTTTATTGTTGAGTTGTATGATCTCTTTATATAGAATGGAAATCAAACCCTTATCGGATATGTGGCTTCCAAATATTTTCTCCCATTGAGTGGACTGCCTTTTCACCTTCTTGACAAAGTCCTTTGAATCAAAAAAGTGTTTAAGTTTGAGGAGGTCCCATTTATCCATGTTTTCTTTCATTGCTTGTGCTTTTGGTGTAAGGTTTAAGAATGTGCCACCTACCACCAGGTCTTGAAAATGTTTTCCTACATTTACTTCTAGGAGCTTTATGTCCTGGCTTTTATATTTAGGTCTTTGATCTATTTTGAGTTAATTTTTGTATAAAGTGTGAGATAGGGGTCCTCTTTTTTTCTTTTGGATATGGATATCCAGTTCTCCCAGTGTTGAATAGACAGTTTTACCCAGCTGGGTGGGTTTGACAGGCTTGTCAAAAATCACTTGAACATAGATATGAGGGTCTGTTTCTGAACCAACAGTTCTGTTCCATTGGTCAATGTGTCTATCTTTATGCCAGTACCATGCTGTTTTTACCACTGTAACTAGGTAATATGATTTAAAGTCCAGAAATGAGAGTCCTCCAACTTCACTTTTCCTTTTTAAGATGTTTCTGGTTATTTGGGGCCCCTTACCCTTCCAAATAAATTTGATAATTGTGTTCTCCATTTGTTTTAAAAATGCTGGTGTAATTTATATCAGGATTGCACTGAATCTGCATCATTATTATTTTTTGAAGAAATAGCAATGTTCCAAAATGGATATATTCTCCTTGGGCACCTCATTCTCCTCAACTCCTGTTGAGACCTAGAATCACATAGAGAGGGGAAAGAGAGAAAGCTGGAGGGTGGTGCAGGTAGAGCTGCTTCTTAAATTCCTTTGGGGGAATTCCTAAGTCAGTCTCTCTCGTGCCCCCCAGAGCAGCCTTCCATGGCCCCGGCCTTTATAGAGCTTTTGTGGGAATTAGAAAAAGCTGCCCTACCTCTGGTTGTCAGCCCCTTCCTCACCTGCCAGATATGATGGTTCCTCAGAGATCTGGGGAAGATAATGCATTTGGGGATTAACACAAGCTTTGGCACAGAGGTATTCAGTTGGTTAGCCCTTGCTGGAGCCTCGGTTAAAACTGGAGTTGCAGACTGCAATATCCACAGGGACCAGTAGGCATTAAGTCAGTGGATGTCAAACATTTTGCTCATGAACCTCCTAAAAGAATTTTGAAAAAAAACATGTATCCCTAAGCACATTTTTAAGTTAACATCTAAAATTTTTAATTGTCATTTTAATAATTACCAAAAAGTCATGAATTGTAAATAGTTACATGCTATAATAAAAATTTTATGTTACTGCAATAAAATCTAAACCCCATACCAATTTGATACCATCATCAACCACAAAAAGTACACAAGCATGGTCTGGTTTAACACACAGAAATTGTACTTTCTTCCTGTTTATACTTGAACCTATATTTTAATTCTTCTTCCCTCACAACTTTTTATTTTAATAAAATATGTTTGTTTTATAGTACCTTATTTCTCATACTTTCAGGCTTCTCTGCAACATAAATAAAGTACAAATTTTATTTTATTTCCTGCAAGGCCATATATTAAAATTTTTCTTCTGGAAAATTGATTAAAACAACCTAAATATACTTAACCAATTTTGATGAATAATTAGTGAACATAAAATTAAAATTTCATTAAAAATGTATTTGTATACGAGATGGATGGGACTTTATTTTTTCCAATTAGTTCATATATGCATGGATGGATATTACCTCATACTAGAATGAGATAGGGTTCAGCACCAAATTTATTCCTATTTTTGGTTTTTATAGATATAAAAAGGTGAGAAACCTGCTTTATAAGTAAATGGAAATAGAAACAGTTTTGTTATAGCAATATTTTGAATTGTCTCATTGTCACCCAGAAAGTTCTAACACTCTGGGCAGTGCACCATAGTAAGATTTGAGGTGGGTAAAGGTTGCATTTCTTTTGCATGGCACTCTGGGTTCTCTGGAAGCAGACGCCAAGACAGACTGTGGGTATAAGTGCATTAGGTACAACACCTGTGAAAGGAAGAGGCCTGGGCAGAGAAGAAATTGGTGATGCCCTGGCCAACCCAGCAGGGAGCTCAGGATTGCCCATTAGAGTTGTCTTGGTGACAGGCCATAAAGGCAGGTCTTTGTATCATCATACGCTCAGTCACCAGGTCTGGGCTGTCCTGGGAAGAGTGGGACCTCAGGCAGGGCAGCTCTCTGCAGCTGAAGTGGACCCTGAAAGAGCTAACTGTTGGAGGTTGTCTGCTGGCGGTGCTCCCGACACGTGAGCCGCAAGTCCTTTGCCGAAGGGGCATCTGGGTGTCGCACCTCCGTATGTACATTTTGTAATGTGGGGGAAAGGATGATTGTAAAGGGGAGGTGAGAAAGGAGGACCAATGTGAGGCTCAGAAGGCAAGTGTCTGAAAATTGATAATCCTTGGCAAGGCTTTATGTACCCCTAGGGTTACAAGTAACCCAGTGTGAGGATTCAGATTCAGTTCAAGCTGATAATCTCCTTGCAGAAACACAGGCCTCAGGTTGCTACATCTGCAATTATTTAAGAGAATTAGAAATTCACACTTCAAGTGATATCTCCTTATCTTTAAATGCTGTTGACTAATTAGACGCAAACAAACTGTGGAAACCCAAGAAAATATGATTGTGGGCTGAATATGGCCACTAAGGTAACCTTTGCTTTGAAAGGTCTCTACCCCTACTCCTTCTATAGTAAGTAGAAAAAAACATCAGCACATCATCCTTTGATGTCCACGGACATTGCTTTCCATGGCTCACCATGCTGAATTGAAACTGAGAGGTGGAGGGGACTGAAGAGGTTATGATTCAATAGTGCTTCGTGGTACGTAGGAAGAAAGTGAGGCCCAGCAAGGTGAAGTGACTTGTCCAGGGTCTCACAGCTTCCAGGGGAATGAACATCAAAGCAGTTCTCTGGCCTACTCTTCCCAGTATTCTACCCTCCTGCCATTCACTGTCTTAGGACCCAAGTCATGGCATTTTAGAGCACAGAAAGTCCCACAGAGGGGATATGGGCCAAACCCCTCCTTTTACAGATGTAGACAATGAGATCTAGAGACCTTAGGCCATTAGAAGCTGACTTTTTAAATTCCCAAGGAAGGGCATTTTCTGCCATTCCACATTGCCTCCCACCTCCCATACAAGGTACAGAGCATTGTGTTCAAAGTCAATGATTAGTCAACAGTGATTATAATTATTTTCTTTCAAAACATCTCTAATAGAAGCTGGTTTTCTTATCATGGGTGTATAATGGTGAACAAAGCAAAACAAACAAAAATAGGGCTAGTCTGATTAATTGAAAGTTGAATTGGTTGGGTGCCAATTAATGTTTTTCCTGAAATTTTTGTTGGTATTCACTAGTTATATTTCTAGAGCAGCAAGATGAAGACTTAAATTCCTCTACGGATAAGCCTTTGAATTTCTTCACTTTCTGCTGCATCTGTTGTTTTCTCAGAAGATGCGAGTGCTTCCATTTCAGTAGCTCATAGCACAGTGAAATCCAACTCTAATCACATTTATGTCACATTACATCCAATGCTCTGGCTCATTCAGATATCATTAGTCACATTATCAAATGCCCCAAACTTAGGTGGCCTCAACCCCAGGCCAGAAGGAATTGCCCCTACAGTTACATTTTCCCATTTTCCAGATCTGGTGGTAATTCAACCTAACATGCATGTTTACAATCTCAACATGGCTGGAAGAAGTCAAGGTCATGTTAGGGTGATGAAGAGAGAGGTCAGTTAGAGGTTCTAAGAGATGAGGACCAGAGTTGTTCCTGATTTCTGAGGCCTAGATGTGAGGGGGAAGTGGTATCCAAACATACCTCTGGGAGCTGTACTGGTGAGCATGTCTTCCTTTTTCCTGGCAGCTTGTTATGGTTTGAATTGTGTCCTCCAAAAAGACATGTGCAAGTCCTAATCTAGCCTCTCCTGTGAATGTGACCTTATTTGGATATCTGGTCTCTGAAGATTAGTTAAACTGAGGCCAAGCTGGATTAAGGTGGGCCCATGCCCAATATGACCTGTGTCTTTAAAAGAAGGGGAGAGGAGACAACAGACAGATGTGGGGAGAGGCCATGTGAAGATGGCGGCAGAGACAGAAGATCTGCAAGCCAAGAGTGCCAAGGACTGCTGGCAAACTGCCAGAAGCTAGGAAAACTCAAGGAAGGATTCTCCCCTACAGGGCTCAGAGTGAGCATGGCTGACTCCTTGGTCTTGGACGTCTGGCCTCCAGAGCTGAGACAATACGTTTCTGTTGTTTCAAGCCGCCTAGTTTGTGGCACTCTGTTACAGCAGCCCTCGGGAACTAAGACACAGCTCTTCCATAGTGAAGTTCTGACTTTCGTTTCCAACAGTGTCTTGACACTCCCTACGTGTTTTGCTTATTATGTGTGGAAGGTTTGAAATCAAACATTTTGTTTGTTTATTTGAGAGAGTGGAGGTAAAAAAAAAGATCTATTTACAGGGCTCAGCTGAAGGAAATGGAAATTTCTAAAACCACATAATCTCCTCTTCTGCTGCTGCCCCTTCCTCACCTCTAATTTTTTAAAAGAAGGTGAGGAGAGGTGGGAAAATGAATATAAAATTTTAAAGTAGCATGGAATTCAGTGTTTCTCTAAGCAGGGAGGGGGAGAATTATGTCTCTGGATACCAAATAACAGTGGTATCTTCCTCTGAAATAACAGTGAAGGAAAAATAATTTAGCAAATGCTATTTATTTTCAGCCAAAGCCACAATTCTCTTCCCACAGGACTCAAAGTCTAGAATCCTAGTATCAAATTTAACAATACCAAAGTCTTTATTTTCTGGGATAAATAGGTTTGGGAAATGGCCAGTGGAATTTTCCACTTCAATTAGCCACAGTGGGGAGTTTATATTGTTACACAATTTCAATGAAGTTTAGTAATGAGCACCACAATGGAAAATTAATAAAAGCTCAGTGTAGCCCAACCCATTCAAGTAATTGTCTATTAAGGCTACAATCAATACCGAGGTAATAGCTCATGAACAAGGATAGTTGGGTATTTACTTCATTAACGTTGCAAATCAATGTCGACCATTTGGGAGTAAGTGCAGAGAAATGAGCTCATACATTGGAGGTAATCATAGTTGGGGAATATGCTGGATAAAAGGAGACTTAGAGCTCAGAGCCTGCAAATAGACTAAAGTCAGGAAATGTCCCAATCTGGATAACAGAGTGTTCTGGTTACCAGAATGCAAAGCCTCTTTGTTGCAACTCTTGATGCTGAAATCCTTTGACTGTACCGCAGTCTCCTATCCTATACTTGAGCGCTGAGCAACTTGCATTATTTCCCCTTCCTATTTGCTTTGACTTGCCTATAAATATTTGTTTTCTTCCTTTACAATAAGAAATGGCTAAGAGGGGTGTAGCTCAGTGGTTGAGAGCCTGCTTCACATGCACAAGGTCCCAAGTTCAATCCTCAGTACCTCCTAAAAAAAGAAAGGAAGGAAGGAAGGAAGGAAGGAAGGAAGGAAGGAAGGAAGGGGCTATAAATATTTTTTTTTCTGAGTCCTTTGTAGCACTAGGCAACCCTTGCCTGGTTATTCCACAGGTGGATCTTATGGAGGCATTTGTGCAGAGAACAATCTCATTAGACTCAGCATTGGTGAGTACTGTGTCTTTCCCTTCCCCTCTCCAAATATGTACATAGTATGAAATTGGAATGCATTCCCAAGTCTGGAAATAATTTTAAAATTATATACCTTTGCTCACACGTGTCTGTGATCACATAGCAAGTAACCACCAAAATGCATGGTTGTTGACTTTCCAATCTAAGCTGACCGCTATACAAATTGAGCAATATAATCATACTAATAATTTCCTTCCCACCCCCCATTATCATCCAAAGAATTTATTTCCTTGGCCTTATTGTCTGAGAATTCGTGGATTTCTTTCCTGCCCCATATTCCTCAGCAGAATTTGCAGGTTGGGGCCTGCACATTGCACTTCCCTATTTTGTTCTTGCCCCCGTCCTGTTTGCCATTTTCCCCAGTGCCTCAGTTCAGGTGGGAGCCCTCACAGGACCCTGGTGGTGTTGCTAATGCTGTGGAGAAGAGACATGGTGGCAGGTCCATGGTCACAGAGTCAGCCACAAGCCAGGGCCAGAAGGCTAAGAGGGGTTTCTAAGCTTTGAGGCTCAACGGCCTTCCACAATCCTAGTCGGTTCAGAGGCACTTGATGAAGAACAAATGTTTAGAGCCTTTTCACACGGGACTCACAGAAAAGCAAAAGTAGGCCAAGTGGAAATAGGCAGCTCGGGCCAGGTAAGCAGCCACACTCTTATCCCTCAGGCCAGGAATGCCTTTTTAGTAGAAAAGTGGAAAAGAGGAAGGCAAGAGGTGGGGCAAGTGAATTCTTAGTGGACCCCTCTTGCTGGTGCCAGGCACAGTGCTGGCGGCTCCATCCATATCATCCCATTTAAAAAGTCTCAGTGAGGAGTTAGGAAAGTGGGGATCTGGGAGCTGCCTTGTGTGGCCTTGGAAAAGTCACTTAACCCTCGCTGGGCCTCCCTTTTCCCAATTACTGGTGATGTCAGGATCCAACAAGATAACACACTTGGAAAGAGATAAAGCACTCTCTCCCCTAAAGCGTCCACCATCAATAGAGGTTATGCATGCACACAGATCTGGATAGAAAATCCAGTGGATTTAAACAGTGGTTACAATTACAAATAACCATAAGTTAAAAAGAGACACTGCCTTTTTTGTATTGACTTCACCATGATTTTCTTTCCCAAACTAAGTGTCCTCTTCCTCCATGATGAAGCCATTTGGAGTTTATCATTATGGAGCAGCCATGGCGTCATCCTGGCTAATTCCAGAGGAGCTATAGATTAGGAGGTGCCCACACAGCCGAAGGAAACCATTTCCTCCCCTGTCACCTCGCAGGGCAGCCATCGGTCAGGAGCGTGTCTTTATGGCCCCATTATAAGAGCCAAGATATGGGGGACTCTGAGGAAGCAGCAGACAGGCCCTGGACGACCCCACCACTAAGAACACACGTTTTGTAAGCTTGCCTGCCAGGAGATGCTTTCTTCCCAGAGTTAAAATATGAAGTGTTTACTAAATCACTTCATGAAGATTCCCCACCTCCCAGCCCCTCTACAATCTCCCCCTCCTTTGGATGCCTCCCTCTCCCTCATTTGGTCCAGTAAGTCAGAGTAACCTAAAGTTGCTCCACTCAGTTTGTAAGGATTGCTCGCATTCCGAGATGCTCGTTTCTAAAGGTGTGTATGCACCTGCACCCATCAAGCTCAAACACCATTGGGTCCCGGCAAGGGCAATCCCTCGCTCCTCTTCAACCCACATCTATGTCCCTCTGCCATTCCACATTGCACTCACCAGCAAGCTGTTAATCAGAAATGCATGTTCTACTGCCTCCTCCATGGCCCAGTTGCCTTGATGGAATTATGCTCAGATGCACCCAGAGGATGCTCCCAGAGGGCATTTTAAGAAATAGACAATTTGTTTTAGTGAAAATCACAGAAAATCTCATAGAAATTTTTTTTTTACTCCATACTAGTAAGAGCTGTGCTTTTCCTGGGCTGCTGGCATCTTGTTATTATTTTGTTTCTGTGAATCTAGCAACCAACTTTTGTTCTTTTCACTAGTTTCTAGAAGACTCTATAAAGCACATCTATTCAAAACTACACATTAAGGATTTTGCATCAGACTTTAACCCTGATTTCATCTTATTTCCCTACCTTCACCTTCCCTTGCTCTTATTTTCTCATTTATTTTTGTGCTTTATTATATGTGTAGCTCTGCACACAACTTCAAAACTTTGTAGACCTGGGTGGAACATAAACACCTAAAGCAGACCAACATTTTTATTAAGCCCCTACTGTGTGCCAGGCATTGTGTTTGGTGCCAGGGACACTTCATAAAAAATAATGTGAACATCCGCTCTTGGAGAGTCCAGGCCCAGGTCTCCTGTAGCACCCTGGGCATCTTCTAGGCTGGAAGCCCCATCAGGCATACTCTGCTTACATTACACACTGGGACTGAGGCACCAGAACGAAGCCAAGTAAGGGCCACCTCTTCTGGCTCTGTGGCCTATGGGACATCCTTTCCTTCCCACACTTCCTGCAATGTATGGACATTGGTACCGTATGTGCTGGCTATTTGTGTCTGTCTTTCCTCTAGAACACAGATTCTTAACAAGGGGTCCATGAGCTTGAATTGAAATTCAAAAAAGCATTATTCTTGTGGGGACGTGTTGGTGCAGGTGTGATATATTTATTAAATAATACACAGTGTAGTGTAGACTTAGTAAGGGGTCTGTGGTTTTCACCTGACTGGCAAAGGGGTCTGTGGAACAAAAAAGGTTAAGAACCCCTGCTCTAGAATGAAATATCTCCAGAGCAATTCATACCTGCAAATGGCAGGCAAGAGAAGGATCTCAATAAATGTCCATTGACTGGGTGGATGGATAAAAGGATGTTTCCCTGCTTGAAACTTCAGGGTTTTGGGGGGATTTTTTTTGCTTTAATTGTGTGTGTGTGTGTGTGTGTGTGTGTAAATCACATTTAGCATAAAACCTGAACTCCCTACTTTGGCCTATAATGAACTACATAATCTGGACTTCCCTGTGTCTCTGACGTCCTCTCTTCTACCATCAACCTTCCTTCTTGTTATGTATGTAATCATAGAAGCATCTTGGAAAGGGGCAGTCAAGTGTGGGATATTGATAAGATTTGGAGAGTCTAGTATAAAATGGGTCCTTCAACATGGAGACCTGATTGGAATGGTGCAAAATTTTTAATATAATATTTTAGGCCTGGTGAACACAGCAAGGTGAGAGTTTTGTAGGGAGCCTCAAAGTCCATACAGATCAGCTGAATTGTTGCTAAAAAGGAGGCTATTACTCTGATAAAGGCTAAAGAGTCTGTTGTTCAGGTAAATGGATTCTCAGAAGTTCCTGAAACAAACAACAACATCATTTGCAACTTCATCTTTTTGAGCTAGAATTTTCTGGAACAGTATAGTCATGTTAATGCTTTGGGTCAAATAGTTGAATCATGTTAGTATGGACAATAAACGGTGTGGCTATGATGATTTCAGTTCTCATTCACTACTATTTGAAATTACTATATTTATTTATTCCTTTATTGTCTGTCTCACCACCACCACCACACACAGGAGTGTAATTCCACATACAAAGATTTCCTCTGTCCTGTTCATTTCTGAGTCCTGAATACCATCGTCCTCATTGCAATGGAGCCAGGCACAAAATGGATGCTCACTATTTACGAAATTGGAAAAGAAAGCAGGGTTTGCCCATGTTCAACACCAGAGGCCAGAACACCGAGGCCTCAGACTTGCTGAAGTCCAAACAGCTCCTCTTCTGCTCAGCAGGAACCCATGCAAGGGGAAGTGGGTATCGAGTTTGGGCGAGGATGCTCACAGGGTCCAAGGGGTTCATTTGCTTAATCAGTCACTCAATCAGCACACATTTCTTGAGCAGTTTCTATGGGTCTGGCACGATGCTGGGTGTTTGCCACAACAAGCCTCTGATAGCCAATTGCTGTCTGCAAAAAGACAAGAAGACGGTCCAAGAAGATCTGTTCCTCTCACTTCCCCTACCTGCCTGATCTGGGAATAGGAGTGAGCATTTTTCAGCCATTAAAAGACCTGGACATTGAAGGGCATTTATTTTTTATTTTTTTAATTTTTAATTTAATTTTATTTTTTTAAAAGATTTATTTATTTTATTTATTTATCCCCCCCTTGCTGCTTGTGCTGCTGTGTCCATTCGCTGCGTGTCTTCTCTGTGTCTGCCCATCTCCCCCTTGCTGTGAGGTCCTGCCGCATCAGCCCACGGCGAGCCGGCCTGCCCTCACAAGGAGGCGCCGGGAAGCGAACCCGGGGCCTCCCATATGGTAAACGGGTGCTCCATCCATTGCGCCACACCCGCTTCCTGCCGTGAGGTTGCTGCATCAGCCCACCGCACCGCTCAGGCCGGCGTGTCCTCACAAGGAGGCCTCGGGACGCGAACCCGGGCCTCCCACATGGTAAACGGGGGCTCTATCCACTGAGTCACACCTGCGTCCCTGAAGGGCATTTAAAGATGTTATACACACACACACACATTAAGCACATATAAAACATTAAACATATATTTAATGATATATGAAATAAAGCATTATGTATACATTATGTTATAGAGAAAAAGCATAATATAAACTGTGTTTGGCATAATTCAAATTTTGTAAATAAATAATATGACTGACAATAAATTATGCATTCATATACACGTACACACACACAATCATGACTGACAAGGAATAGACCAAAATGTTAACGTTGGTTAACAATTTGGGGTGGTAAAATTATGACTGGTTTTTATTTTTATTTTTCATACTTCACTGTATTTTTGACAGCGTGTTTTTCTTAGAATGATATTTTAAAATGTCAGTTTCCTGTTTGAGGGAGGGAGGGCTGCCAGATTAAATACATGATGCCCAGTTAAATTTGAGTTTCAGATAAACAGCAAAATTTATTTTTTAGTGTAAGTATGTACCAACTATCACATAGGATATATTCATTCTAAAAAGTATTCATTGTCTATCTGAAATTCAAATTTAACTAGGCTTCCTGTATTTTTATTTGCTAAATCTGGCAATCTTACAGGGTGAGAACAGTTCTTCAGAATCATCTGAGGAGCTTTTTCAAATCTGTCCCTGACCCCCAGCCAGACTCTGATGTGTCTCCACACCAATATTCAGATTTTGAAATCTCTCAAGGTTATGCCAGAAGTTGGGCATAAAAAAAGTCAGGGGGTGAAAAGCCACATGGCAGTGGGGTGCTGTGCTAGAGTCTGACCCTCCAAGGGTGCTTCCTGCTCTCCACAGTGCAACTTACTGCATTCAACTGGGAGGACGACTCTTTTGGAAGCTGCCAGACCCTCCTGATTGTGTTCTGAGTGGGCAGCTTTCATAATTTTAACCTCCGAGAAGGCTTTGGTGGGCCCTCCTGGCACTGGCAAGACTACCATGCAGATTTGGGCAAACAAGTGACAAAGGAGCGCTCTAGGCTGCCTGAGGCCTCCAACCTCAAGGATCCATCTCTGCATCTCTGGATCTCTGGATCTCTGGGTCTTTGACAACCCCTGAGGCTGGGAATGAAGGAGGGGGTGCCTTCCCAGAGGCATCGTTGTCTGACAGAGCCACCCAGTAAAGACCCAGAAGTCACTTGAACCACTCTCAGCTTCTTTGAGACTCTGTCCTCCAGCTTCACTGCTGCAGCCATGGCAGAATGTGTTTCTTCCAGAGAACAAATGTGTCCAGAGAGAACAGCCTTCTCTCAGGACAGAAGTTCTGGGACCCCTGGCCAGAAGCCATGCACAGGCTTGGTACCTCTGGGGAAATATGAGGAATCCACAGCATTGCCCACTTGGGTGACTACTGCAAAAGTCCTGAGACAATCCCATGTGCTAATACTTCACAAAATATTACTGGAGGTACAAGCAGTTAAACACTAGCCAGGATTTGTAAACCTTGACTTCAAAAAGGTGATAATTGATGAGCTGTAGGGCAAAGAGCAACAGAAGAGAAACAGCAGGCTTTGAACAAGGCCCCCTTACCTGAATCTTCTGGGCCTAAGTCTCACTATCTGTAAAATAGGTTGGTTGAACAAGATGGTATGAAAAGTGCTTTCTAATTTCAATGTTCCATGTTAATTTTGGGAGTTAATTGGAGTCAATGTTCTGAACCAGAGAAGGAGAACTATGACTCAGATAATCCCAGCATCATTTACCAAACCCTGCTGTACAGGGGGAGATGAATGGACTAATATTTCTCAGGTGTTAGCTTGATGTTGGCCATTGTATGTGTTTATTCTCAGTTCTATGCTAACAGCTCTCAGAGGTTGGTATCATTACCTTCATTTTATATCCAGAGAAATGGAGCCACAGAGAGGTTGGGTGACTTTCTCAAGGCTACACAGCTAGCAAGTGGTAGAGCCAGGATTTGAATGAAGTCTGTCTGTTGCTGAACCTGATGCCTTGTCCATCATGCATGTACCTTCCCCTGGCCACCTGTGTTGCTGAGCTGAAGCTGAAATAACCTGCCTTTCTGAGCTCTTACCCACACTAGTTGATGCACAGAGAGAGGTTGGGGAGAGGGAATCCATCCGGAACAAAGCTGCTCCCTCCCTTGCACTGTTATGAATATACACACTCTGTAAATAAGGAATGGCCTAGAGCTGCCTCACACAGGGACACATGTTGTCAAGGGCCACATCCTCCAAAACTCTCCTCATACCTACTGTCCCTGACAGGGTGCAGAAGTTTTGATAATGTACTGTAAGAATATATTTTAAGTACCCGGACCTTCCCCTCTCATCTCTTACTGAGAGAAGAGAAACAAACTGCACTTCAGTACTAACTGATTTAATTATTTCCCATGAAAAGATTTTAGGGGGCAGAAAGTGTGGATGGCATTTTTGCACTGGGAAAAAGGAGTCAAAATTCTTAACCTGAAGATGGAGGCAGCATAGGGAGCTCCAAGAGTCAGCTTGTCCAACAGGGCAGTTAGTAATCAGCCAGAGCTATCTAAACCACCTGTTTGGGGGGCCCAGGAGACCAAAAGCATCCTGCAACATCCTTGGAAGAACAGAAGGAGGAGACTGCCCATCTGCAGAGATTTGTGAGTAGAGCATTTCACACCATAGAGGCTGGTGCCCATCCTCAGCTGGTGGCACAAGCCACCTCGGGAGCTATTCCCTGGCTGGAGTTGGAAGCTCCACTTCCCAAAAATGGGGGAGAAAGATACAGTGCAGCACCGATTTCAGCAGATTAGTAAATTTGGCTGGCTAAAGTCCAATCCTAAGAACAGCTAAAGTTTGAAATTGTCAAGTCGTAAAGAGGCTGGTAGCCTCCATTTTAACTCTCCCCCAACATGAAGGGAAGCAGGGCTGAATGAAAATCACAGTGACTGTAGGGACTGGCTTCCCTACACCCACGTCAGACTGCAGCCCTAGCCTGGCTCCAGCCCCATCTCCAGCAGGGAGGAAGCTGGGGGGACCTGCACCAGCCTCTCCGGGCAACTTTAGGTGCTTTCACCCCACATGGACTAGTTTGGTGGGCAAACTTGTGGCTACAACTCCACCCTCAATAGGTTAGGAAGGGGGTGGTATTTCCTCAAGCTCACTGAGAAACTTCAGGGCACTTTCGGCCCACACAAACTAGATAATTGGACACATCTGTGGCTCCGCCCCATCCCCAGTAGGACAGGAGGGACAGTGCACCCTCAGCCTCTCCAGGCAACTGCCGGAGTTTTCAGCCGCACTGATTACATTGGTGGGCAAACCTGTGGATACATTTCTGCCCCCAATAGGATAGGAGGAGGGCAGTGTTTCCTTAACCTCTTTGGACACAGGCAGGCACTTTCTGCCCTCATGGACTAGAGTGTTTGGCACATCTGTGGATCCATCCCCACCTCAGGCAGGAAGAAGGGGCATAGAGCTTCATCAGTCTCTCCAGGCAGCTACAGAAGATTTTGGCCTGCACAGCTTGGATACTGCACAGGGCTGAGGCTCTGTCCCTACCCCTGGCAGGAGAGAAAACTGGGAGAAGCTTCATTGGTCCCTGGGGCAATGTGGGCAGCTTCAGCCTCCACAGCTTACAGTATCAACCACATCCTTGGCTCCTATTCCACAACTGGCAAGGGAGAAAGGGCAAGAAACAGATGAAAAGGAGCTGAAAAATTTTAGATTGGCCAAACATGAGACACTATAAAGTTCCAAATTAAGTTGAACCAAGTATCAAAGAGGGTCTGCAGCACAAAACCAATCAAATAGCAAGCCCTAGACTAAAGATATAAACTGATCCCAGAATAAATACATCTAGTAAATCAGATGGCTAGACACCAACAAAAAATTACAATCCATACCAAAAAAACAGGAAGATATGGCCCAGTCAAAGGAACACACTAAGCCCCCAGAAGACATAAAGGAGTTGAGAAAACTAATCATAGAATTTCAAATTTCCTTAATAAATTCAATGAAATGGCTAAAAAGATAAAGTATATCAAGAAGCCACTGAATGAGCACAAAGAAGAATTTGAAGGCATACAAAGAAAAATAGTAGATCTTATGGGAATGAAATGCACAATAAATGAAATTAAAAATACACTGGAGGCATGTAACAACAGATTTGAAGAGGAAGAAGAAAGGATCAGTGAGCTTGAAGACAGGGCCTCTAAAAGTGAACATGCGGAAAAAAAAAAAACAGAAAAAGAAAAGAATAGAAAACGATTGCACAGGGTCTCAGGGAACTAAATGATGGCAGACAAGGCAAACATATATGTCATGGGTGTCCCAGGAGGAGAAGAGAAAGGAAAGGGGACAGAAGGAATATTTGAGGAAATAATGGTAGAAAATTTCCCAACCCTAATGAAGCACATAGATATTAGCATCCAAGAGGCACAATGTACTCCCATCCGAATAAATCCTAATAGACCTACTCCGAGACACATACTAAACAAAGTCAAATGCCAAAGACAAAGAGAGAATTCTGAACAGCAAGAGATAAGAGATTCATCACATACAAGGGATGCCCAATAAGATTAAATGCTGATTTCTCATCAGAAACCATGGAGAAAAGAAGGCAGTGGTATGATATAGTTAAGATACTGCAAGAGAAAAACTGCCAGCCAAGAATCTTATATTGGGCAGGATTACCTTTCAAAAATGAAGAAGGACTTCTGGGAAAATGGCAGACTAGAAAGACATGGGACTCTCTTCTCTCCCAGAAAAATAGCTAGAGGACAGGTAGAAATGGCCTGGAAAAAAGTCTTCTAGGGCTTAGGACATGAGGGGAAGGCTGCACACTGCCCAGAAGAGTGAAAGACAAAGGAAAAGAATTGTGACAGCAAAACTATAAGTTAAAAGCTGTGGCTGCTACTGCCAGCACCTTCCTCCACACTAAAGACATTTTTGAATACTCAGGCCTCCAGGCTGGTGGCTACAGAAAAAGTGGACCCCAGAGATCCACCTCCCCAGGAAAGGGGAGAGATAGGGACACAGCCTAAGGCTGACTCAGCTATTGATCCACAAATTTGGTCTGCAGTGTCCCACAAGCCCTTCCAGACTGGGTGGGGCTGTGCCATTGTTTGCCTTGGGAGCCAGTTTGAGATTAAAGAGATGTGGGATTAAAAAGATCCGACCCTCTCAATCTCCTTCTCTACTAACCAGGACTGATTGTTGAGGACACAGAGGAAGTGGAATTATTTCCTACAGGGAAGAAGGAGGGGGCTACCAGAGAAAGCTGGAGAACTGTTACTGAGAAAGTTTGAATTACAAGGCTCTTAGCCTCCAGGCAGGATCCTCTATCACATTAATCCAGTCTGTTGCAGCAAAAACACTCTGACCAGGCATTGAACTGAGAGGGCTGCCAAAGCGCACCATCTGCTAGCAAACCAAGGAAGTGCATGTAAGGAAATAAGTAAATAAGTAAGAGAGGTTTTTCCTGGCCTTTATAGCCTCCCTCCCCAAGGCCCAAGGAAACAGGTCTGCAACCCTTTGCTGGGTCCAGAGCCCAGTTTTGAGCAACTAACAGGGACAATCCTAAAGACCCAGTTTGAACCAAGAATCAAAGAATGACAGTAACAAACAGCCTCTCACTACTAAATCCCTAAGAAAGACAGAGAAATTGAGCATCTGAGTAAACTCACCATCCTAATCAGATGCCTAGATATCAACAAAAATTACAAGCCAAACTAAGAAAATGGAAGACATGGCCCAAGAAAAGGAATATATCAAGCCCCAGAAGAGATGTAGGATTTGAGACAACTAATTGACAAAATGTACACAAATTTCCAAAATCAAATTAATGAGTGGAGAGACAATATGGCTAAAGAGATAAATGACATCAAGAAGACATTGAGTGAGGACAAAGAAGAATTTGAAAACTTGTATAGAAAAGTAACAGAGCTCATGGGAATGAAAGACACAATAGGTGAGACTAAAAACACATTTGAGGCATACAACAGCAGACTTGAAATGATAGAAGAATAAGTGATACCAAAGACAGAACAGCTAAAATTGAAGAGAGAGAAAAGAATGGAAAAAATTGAGCAGGGACTCAGGGAGTTGAATGACAACACGAAACACAACAACATACGTGTCATGGTAGTTCCAGAAGGAGAAGAGAAGGGAAAAGGGACAGAAAGAGTATTTGAGGAAATAATAGCTGAAAATTTCCCAACTCTCACAAAAGAAGTGAACTTACATGGCCAAGAAAGCAATCAGAATAAATCCAAATAGACCTACTCCAAGAAACATTCTACTAAGAATGTCAAATGATAAAGAGAAAGAGAAAATTCTGAGAGCAGCAAGGGAGAAGTAAACCAACACATACAAGGGATGCCCAGTAAGACTTAGTGCAGATTTCTCATCAGAAGCCATGGGTGAGAAGACAGTGGTATGATACAATTAGGAAACTGAAAGAGAAGAACTGCTAGCCAAGAATTCTTTATCAAGCAAAAATGTCCTTCAAATATGAAGGTAAGTATAAAATATTCACAATCAGAAACTCAGAGAGTTAAAAAAAAAAAGAATCCACCTTTGCAGGAAATATTAAAGAAAACCTTAGAGCCTGAAAGAAAAAGACAGGAGAAAGAGGCTTGAAGGAGAGTATAGAGGAAAGAAAAACAGAAAGGATAACCAAAAGAGTAAAAAGACGAAAAAAAGATATGACATATGAAAACAAAAGAATAAAATGGCAGAAATAAATAATGCATTTACAGTAAAATCATTTAATGTGAGTGGATTAAACTCCCCAATCAAAAGATATAGGCTGGCAGAATGGATAAAAAAACATGAGCCATCCATATGCTACTTACAAGAGACTCACATTAGACCAGGAATAGAAACCAGCTGAAAGTTAAAGTTTGGAAAAGGATACTCCACAAAAATATTATCCAAAAAATATGAGACAAAACAGACTTTAAACGCAAAAAAGTTATAATAGATACAGAAGGCCATTATATTAATAAAAGGGACAGCCCACCAGGAAGATATAACAGTCATAAATATCTATGCATCTAACCAGGGTGTCCCAAAATATATGAGGCAAACTGCCAAAACTGAAGGGAGAAATAGACATCTCTACAATAGTCATTTGACTTCAACACACCACTCACATTCTTAGATAGAACAACTACAGAGAAGATCAATAAGGAAACAGAGAAGTTGAACAATATGATAAACGAATTAGACCTAAAAGACATACACAGAATGTTGCACTCAAACTCAGCAGGTTATACATTTTTTTCAAGTGCCCATAGATTTTTCCCCAAGATGGACCACATGTTAGGCCACAATGCAGCTCTCAATAAATATAAAAAGATTGAAAGTATACAAAGCACCTTCTCAGATCATAATAGAATGAAACTGGAAATCAATAATAAATAGGCGTGAGATAAATTCACAAATATGTGGAGGCTAAACAATAATTCCTAAATAATCAGTGGAACAAAAAAGAAATTGCAAGTGAAATTAGTAAATATATTGAGACAAATGAAAATGAGAACAAAACTTATCAAAACTTATGGGATACCGTGAAGGCAGTCTTGAGAGGGAAATTTATAGCCCTAAATGCCTGTATTAAAAAAGAAGAAAAGAACTAAACTCAAAGAGCTAACTGAACAACTGTGGAAACTAGAAAAAGAAGAGCAAACCAAACCCAAAGCAAGCAGAAGGAAAGAAATAATAAAGATTAGAGCAGAAATAAATGAAATTGAGAACAAAAAATAGAGAAAATCAGTAAAACCAAAAGTTGGTTCTTTGAGAAGATCAAAGAAATTGACAAACTCTAGCTAGATTAACAAAGAAAAAATGAGAGAAGATGCAAATAAATACAATCAGAAATGAAAGGGAAGAAGTTATGACTGACATCACAAAAACTGTATGACAACAAACTAGACAACCTAGTTGAAAAGGACAAATTCCTAGAAATGCACAAACAGCCTACACTGACACTAAAAGAGATACAAGAACTTAACAAACCAATCACATTTAAAGAGCTTGAATCAGCCATCAAAAATCTCCCAACAAAGAAAAGTTCAGGACCAGATGGCTTTATAGGTGAATTCTGCAAAGCACTTCAAAAAGAATTAACGCCAATCCTGTTTAAACTCTTCCAAAAACTTGAAGAGGAGGGAAAATTACCCAACACATTTTATGAATCCAACTTCACTCTAATACCAAAGCCAGATAAAGACATTACAATAAAAGAAAATTACAGACCAATCTCTCTAATGAACATAGACGCAAAAATTCTCAACAAAATACTTGCAAATCTAATCCAACAGCATATCAAGACTTATACATCACAACCAAGTGGGATTTATTCCTGGTATGCAAGGCTGGTTCAACATAAGAAAATCAATCAACATGATATACCACATTAATAAACTGAAGGGAACAAAACACATTATCATCTTAATTGGTGCAGAAAAGACATTTGACAAAATCCAGTATCCTTTCTTGATAAAAACCCTTTGAAAGATAGGAATAGAAGGAAAATTCCTCAAAATGATAAAAGGCATATATGAAAAACCCACAGCCAACATTGTACTCAATGGGGACAGGTTGAAAGCTTTCCCCATTTTAGGATCAGGAACAAGGCAAGGATGCCCACTGTCACCATTGCTATTCAATATTGTACTACAAATTCTGGCTAGAGCAATTAGACAAGAAAAAAATTTAAAGGCATCCAAATAAGAAAAGAGGAAGTAAAACTCATGACAAAGCTACTTGAGCTAATAAATGAGTTCAGCAAAGTGGCAGGATACAAGATGAACATGCAAAAATCAATAATGTTTTTGTACACTAGTATTGAACAATCTGGGGAGGAAATCAAGGAAAAAGTTCTACTTACAATAGCAACAAAAAGACTCAAATACCTAGGAATCAATTTAACTAAAGAAGTACAAGACCTCTATGCAGAAAAACAGTGCTAAAACAGTGCTAAAAGAAATCAGTGAAGACCTAAACAAATGGAAAGACATTCCATGTTCATGGATTGGAAGACTACATATCATGAAGATGTCAATCCTACTGAAACTGATTTATAGATTCAATGAAATACCAACCAAACTTCCAACAGCCTACTTTAAAGAAATAGAAAAGGAAATTACCAAATTCATTTGCAAGGAAAAGTGCACACAAAGAGCCAAAAGCATTCTAAAAAAGAAGAGCAATGTGGGAGGAATTTCACTGCCTGACCTTGAAACATATTACAAAGCTACAGTGGCCAAAACAGCATGGTACTGGCATAAAGATAGACACATTGATCAGTGGAATAGAATTGAGAACTCAGAAATAAACCCTCACCTATACAGTCAACTGGTTTTTGACAAACCTACCAAGCCCACGCTAACGGAAAAAAATAGTCTCTTCAACAAATGGTGTTGGGAGATCTGGATCTCTATACCAAAAGAAGGAAAGAGGACCCCTATCTCACCCCCTATACAAGAATCAACTCAAAATGGATCAAAGATCTAAATATAAAAGCCAGGACCATGAAACTAGTAGGAAATGTAGGGAAAGCTCTTCAAGACCTTGTAGTAGGTGGTGGTTTCTTGGACCTTACAACCAAAGCATGTGCAACAAAAGAAAAAATAGATAAATGGGACCTCCTCAGAATTAAACACTTTTGCACCTCACATGACTTTGTCAAAAGGGTGAAAAGGCAGCCAACTCAATGGGAAAAAATATTTGGAAATCACATATCTGATAAGGGTTTAATATCCAGGATATATAAAGAGATGTTACAACTCAATAATAAAAAGACAAACGACCCAATTAAAAAATGGGCAAAAGACTTGAATAGACATTTGTCCAAAGAAGAAACACAAATGGCAAAAAAAAACACATGAAGAAATGCTCAACATCACTCATGATTAGGGAAATGCAAATCAAAAGTACAATGAGATATCATTTCACACCTCTGAGAATGGCCACTCTTAAAAAGACAGAGAACTACAAGTGTTGGAGAGGATGTGGAGAGATAGGAACACTTCTTCACTGTTGGTGGGAATGCAGAATGGTACAGCCACTATGAGGACTGTTTGGCAGTTCCTAAAGAAGTTGAATATAGACTTGCCACGTGACCTGGCAATACCACTACTGGGTATATACCCAGAAGAACTGAGAGCAGTGACACGAACAGACATCTGCACACCGATGTTCATAACAAATTATTCACCATTGCCAAAAGTTGGAAACAACCCAGGTGTCCATCAACAGATGAATGGATAAACAAACTGCAGTCTATTCACACAATGGAATATTATGCAACTGTAAGAAGAAATGAAGTCATAAAGCATATGACAACATGGATGAACCTGGAGGACATTATGTTGAGTGAAGCAAGCCAGACACAAAAAGACAAATACTGTATGATTGCGCTACTATGAACTAAATATATTGTGTAGCATGTTGTATGATTCCATTTATATAAAATGCAAATATAAATCAGTTTATAAAGATGAAATTAGATTAGTGATTATGTCGAGCTGATGAAGGCATGCTAAGGGGTGTGGAGTTTTTCCTTTTGGAGCAATGAAATGGTTTTAAAATATTTTGTGGTGATGAATGCACAACATTGTGATTATGCTAAAAGCCATTGATTATACACTTTGGATAGATCGTATGGTATGTGAATATATCTCAATAAAACTGCTGAATAAATAAATAACTGCAAGAATAGCCAGAAATAGCAGCTATGTACAGCAGGGGAAGCACAGAGAAATTTAGAGGTGAAGAATTTTTTATTTACTTGTTTGTCTGTTTTTTGTTTATTATTATTATCATTATTATTATTGAAACAATGCAAATGCTCTAATAATGATTGAAGTGATGAATCCACAACTATGTGATTATACAAAATACCATTCATTGTACACTTTGGATGAATTTTATGCTTTATTAATATGTACCAATAAAATTGATTTTTAAAAATGAGGGTGAGAGTAGAATATTCACAGATAAATAGAAACTGAGAGAGTTTGTAACCAAAATACCATCTTTGCAAGAAATACTAAAGGGAGTGCTATAGACTGAAAAGAAAAGACAGGAGAGAGAGGCTTGGAAGAGAGTCTGCAAATGAAGATTATATCAGTAAAAGTAACTAAAAGTGTAAAAAGAGTGGTGAAAACAAGATACGACAGATAAAACCCAAAGACCAAAATGGGTGAAGTAAGAACTGCATTTACAGTAATAACATTGAGTGTTAATGGATTAAACTCCCCAATCAAAAGACACAGCCTGGTGGAACTGATAAGAAAGTATAAGCCATCTATATGCTGACAATAAGAGACTCACCTTACACCCAAGGATACAAATAGATTGAAAGCAAAAGACTGGAAAAAAGATATTCCACATATGCAGTAAACAAAAAAAGCTGGATTAGCTATACTTATATCAGATGACATAGACTTAAAAAGCAAAGCTGTTATTAGAGACAAAGAAGGTCATTATATACTAATAAAAGGGGTATTCACCAGAAGGAAATAACAATCCTACATGTATATGTGCCTAACCAGATGCCCCAAATTACATGAGGCAAACACTGGCAAAACTGAAGGGAGAAATAAATGTCTCTATAATAATAGCTGGAGACTTCAATACACTACTCTCATCATTGGATAGATCATCTCTGCAGAGTATCAATAAAGAAACAGAGAGCTTGAATAATATGATAAACAAACTAAGCCTAGTAGACATATACAGAACATTGTACCCCAAAACAGCAGGATGTAGATTCTTCTCAATGCTCTTGGATCTTTCTACAGGATAGACCATATATTGGGCCACAAAGCCAATCTCAATAAATTTAAAAAGTTCAAAATTATACAAAGCACTTTCTCTGATAATAATGGAATAAAGCTGGAAATCAAAAGTAGGCAGAAAAAGGGAAAACTCACCAATTTATGGGGATTAAACAACACACAATTAAATAACCAGTGGGTCAAAGAAGAAATTGCAAGAAAAATCAATAAATAGCTAAAGATGAATGAAAATGAGAACACAACATATCAGAACCTATGGGATGCAGTGAAGTCAGTGCAGAGAGGGAAATTTGTAGCCCTCAATGCTTACATTAAAAAGAAGAAAGAGTTTAAATCAATGATGTAACTACACAGCTGGAGGAACTAGAAAAAGAACAGCCAACCATGCCTAAAGGAAGCAGAAGGAATGAAATAGCAAAGATCAGAGCATAAATAAACGAAATTGAGAACAAAAAGACATTAGAGAGAATTAACAAAACCAAAGGTTGGTTCTTTGAGAAGATCAACAAAATTGATAAACCGTTAGCTAGGCTGACAAAGGAAAAAAGAGAGAAGATGCAAATAAAATCAGAAATGAATATAGGGAAATTAGTACTGACTGCACAGAAAAAAAAAAAAAAGAGATCATAAGAGGACACTATGGACCACTGTATGCCAACAAAATAAACAATGTAAATGAAACAGAAAAATTCCTAGGAACATACAAAGAACCTACACCGACCTTAGAAGAATTAGAAGGCCTCAACAAACCAATCACAACCAAACAGATTGAAACAGTCATCAAACAACTCCCCAAAATGCAAAGCCCAGAACCAGATGGCTTCAGAGGTGAATTCTACCAAGCATTCGAAGAAGATTTAATACCAATCTTACTCAAATTCTTCCAAAAAAATTGAACAGGAAGGAATGCTACCAAACTCATTCTATGAGTCTACCAACACCCTCATACCAAAGCCAGATAAAGATATTACAAAAAAAAGAGAAAATTATAGACCCATTTCTGTTATGAATACAGATGCAAAAATCCTCAACAAAATACTCGCTAATTGAATCCAAATGCACATTGAAAGAATTATTCATCATGATCAATGAGTTTTATCCCAGGCATGCAAGAGTGGTTCAACACAAGAAAATCAATCAGCATAGCACACCACTTTAATAAATCAAAGAAAAAATGTCACATGATCATCCCAATTGATGCAGAAAAGGCATTTGACAAAATCAGCATCCTTTCTTGATTAAAAAAAAAACAACAACACTCCAAAAGATAGGAATCAAAGGAAACTTTCTCAACAGAGATAAAGGGCACATATGAAAAACCCACAGTTAACATTGTACTAAATGGTGAAAGATTGAAAGCTTTCCAGTTGAGATTGGGAATAAGACAAGGATGCCCACTGTCACCACTCTTGTTCAATATAGTGTTAGAGGTTCTGACTTGAGCAACAAAGCAAGAAAAAGAAATAAAATGCATCCAAATTGGAAAGGAAGAAGTAAAACTTTTGCTATTCACAGATGATATGATCTTATACCTAAAAAATCCCAAAAAATCTACAACAAAGCTACTAGAGCTAATAAAATAATTCAGCAGAGTGGCAGGATACAAGACTAATATTCAGACTTCTGGGAAAATGTCGTCAAAATAAGTAGGCAGAGTCCAACTCCTTACAAAAAAGAATGGAGAAAGGGCAAAAACCAATTCAAGGGAGCTGCTTTGGAGATATATAGAACGTGAAAGTGCTACGCATCATCCAGGAAGGAACTAGATAGATAAAGAAACCAAAGGAAAACCATGAGTTACTCACCTCTGTGGTTGGAAACGGCACATATACTCCACTGTCAAGGCAAATAGCTTGGGTAAAGCCCCTGACTCACTGCAACCAACGGAGTGGGATGGAGTGTTCCCTGGGAGGAAGAGGGATCTGGCAGAGGGTAGAGAGTTTTTTTCAGTGAGTTTGGCCAGCTGAGTCCCCTTTGAATCTCCGAAGGTCCCCAACCCACCAGCACTGAGGTGGCCGCAGGGAGAAGGAAAGGGAAATGTGATCAAACAGACTATCACACCCAGCCAACCTGGGAGAGAGAGGAACTAAGGTAGAGGCGGGGTGGAGACAGGTGCCTAAACAGCCTGCTTGGCAAATAGTTGGGAACTTAACCCACCTGAGGGAAAGGGTTTATGCTTATCTGGATAGAGCCAGATAAGCTTTCTGAAGCCCATTTAAGCCGTGGATCCTGGGTAGCTCAGAGGAGGAATTCCTGCCTTGCAGCTACAAAATCCCTGGTTTGGTTCCTGGGCCTCCTTAAAGAAGTAATCCACTGAATTATTGGGCACCCAGCTGGTACCTTATGACGGAACATACAGGAAGATTTTTTTCTTGTTTTGGGTTTTCTTAGATCTGTTATTTTTTATTCTTTTATTTTATCAGTTCCTTTTTTCCTCCCATTTTTTAATTTGCTAAAACCTGGAACATCACCTGCAGAGGGCATGCTGAAGGGTGGTTGATTGATGAGCACCAGCAGACTGAAAAGCTCCTTAGAGGCTTAAGAGAGAAGGCTGTTTTTCCTGGGTTGTTTTGTTGTTGTTGTTTTGTTTCTTCTTTGTTGTCTTTCCCCTTTCTTTCTTTTTCTTTTACTTATTTTTTTCTACCTACTTTCTTTACTTTCCTTTATTTTCTATCTTCTGTTTTCTGTTGTTTTTCTTTTATTCCACCTCTCTTTGGCCTTTTATATATATATATATATTTCTTTTTCTTTTCCTCTTTTCTCATCAATCATTCCAGCCTTTTATTTTATTTAAAATTTTTTAAAGATTTATTTATTTTATTTTATTTATTCCCCCCCTTGCTGCTTGTGCTGCTGTGTCCATTCGCTGCGTGTCTTCTCTGTGTCTGCTTATCTCCCCCTTGCTGTGAGGTCTTGCCGCATCAGCCCACGGCGCCGCGCGAGCCGGCCTGCCCTCACAAGGAGGCACCGGGAAGCGAACCCGGGGCCTCTCATATGGTAAACGGGTGCTCTATCCATTGCGCCACACCCACTTCCTGCCGTGAGGTTGCTGCATCAGCCCA
>JAQZBX010007753.1:0-17014 GCA_029593785.1 Cabassous unicinctus | reverse complement strand
CCAGCCTTTTAATTCATTCTATTTTTCTCTCTATTTTGTTCCTTGTTTCATTTTTTCTATTCAACCTTTTTACTTCTAATTCCTTTGTACATTTTTTTATTTTTTACTTGTACTATTTATTTATTTTCCTAGCTCTTGTATGGTTCCTCTTTTACCTTTTTTTAAAAAAATTGTTATAATTACTATTATTCTTTTTCTCTTCTTTTTTCTTTCCTTTTCTCTTGTCCTAATTTTTTTTTCAAAGGAACCCAGACAACTGCAAGGATATAGAACAAGAGGAACCAAGTGTCAGAAATGAACCTTACCACACACACAAAACAACAAAATAAAACCCTAGAGTAGAAAGAGAAACTAATCATCCATATAAGCATATCAAGATAAACAGATGCCTAGACACCAACAAAAAGTTACAAGCCATACTAAGAAACAGGAAAACATGGCCCAGTTTAACGAACAAACTAAAAAACAAGAGGAGATGCAGAACATGGAACAACTAATCAGGGATATCCAAACAAATATCATGAATCAACTTAATGAAGTGAAGGAAGAGATAACGGATATTAAGAAAACATAAAAAAATAATGGATATGACGGTGATGAATGGCACAATGCAAGAAATCAAAAATACACTCAAAACACATAACAGCAGATTTGAACAGGAAGAGGAAAGAATTAGTGATGTTTAAAGCAGTACATCTGAAATCAAATGGATAGTCGAACAGATAGATAAAAAGATTGAAAAAATCCAGCAGGGACTTAGAGGTTTGAATGACAACATGAAATGCACAAATATATGCATTATAACCATTCCAGAGGGAGAAGAGAAGGGAAAGGGAGCAGAAGGAGTGTTGGAGGAAATAATGGCTGAAAATTTCCCAACTCTTTGGGGGACATGGACTTACATGTCCAGGAAGCGCAGCACACCCCAGACAGTATAAATCCTAACAGGCCTATCCCAAGACACATATTTGTCAAATTGTCCAATGCTCAAGACAAAGAGAGAATTCAAAAAGCAGCAAGAGAAAAGAGATCCATCACATACAAGGGAAGCTCTATAAGATTAAATGCTGATTTCTCATCTGAAACTATGGAGGCAAGAAGACAGTGGTATGACATAGTTAAGGTGCTAAAAGAAAAAAAAAAATTGTCAGTCAAGAATTCGTTATCCAGCAAAGCTAGCATTAAAAAATGAGGGATAGTTCAAAATAATCACAGATAAACAGAAACCAAGAGAGTCTGTCAATAAGAACTCTGAACTTCCAGAAATACTAAAGGGAGTTCTGCATGTTGAAAGGAAAAAAACAGGAGAGAGAGGGTTAGAGAAGAGTGTAGCAAGAAGATTATTGGTAAGAATAACTAAAAAAATAAAAAGAGAAATAAAAACAACATATGAAATACATAAACCTAAAGAAAATATGGCTAATGTAAGTAATTCCTTGACAGTAATAACATTAAATGTTAATGGATTAACAATCCATTAACATCTGTGTCAAGAGACACAGATTGGCAGAATGGATAAGGAAATATGACCCAACTATATGCTGTCTACAAGAAACTCACCTTAGATGCAGGGATACAAGGAGGTTGAAAATGAATGCTTGGAAAACAATTTTACATGCAAACAATAACCAATAAAGGGTGGAACTAGCTATACTAATATTGGACAAAATAGACTTTAAATTCAAAACTATTGTAAGAGACAAAGAAGGACACTTTATATTAATAAAAGGGATAATCTTTCAAGAAGAAAGAACAATCATAAACATTCATGCCCCTAACAAGGGTGCCTCAAAATACATGAGGCAAACATTGGAAAAACTAAGTAGAGAAATAGATGCCTCTACAATTATAGTGGGGGACTTTAATATACCATTATCATCATTAGACAGAACATCTTGACAGAGGATTAATAAAGAAACAGAGACCTTGAATAATACATTAGAGGATCTAGACCTAATAGACATATACAGAACTTTACACTCAAATACAGAAGTATATGCATTCTTCTCTAGTGCACATGGATTATTGTCTAGGATAGACCACATGACAGGTCACAGAACAACTCTCAACAAATTCAGAAAGATTGAAATTATACAAAGTAATTTCTCTGACCACAATGGAATGAATCTGGAAATCAGTAAGAGGCAGAGAACCAGATTAGGCACAAAGATATGAAAGTTAAACAACACACTCATAGACAATCAGTGGATCAAGGAGGAAATTGCAAAAGAAATCAGTAACTACCTTGAAACAAATGAAAATGATAACACAATGTATCAAAACCTATGGGATGTAGCCAAAGAAGTGCCGAGAGGGAAATTTATAGCCATAAATACCTATAGTGAAAAAGAGCTAAAATCAAAGACCTAACTGCACACCTGGAGAAAGTAGAAAAAGAAGAAACTAATCCCAAAGCAAGTAGAAAGAAGGAAGTAACAAAGATTAGAGCAAAGCTAAATGAAATTGAAAATCAGAAAGCACTAGAAAAATTTAACAAAACCAAAAGCTGGTTCTTTGAGAAGATTAATAAAACTAGACTAACAAAGAAAAAAAGAGAGAAGATGCAAATACATAAAATAAGAAATGAGGAAGAGATTATCATCACTGACCCCACAGAAATAAAGAGTATCATAAAAGGATAGTTTGAAAAATTGTTTGCCAACAAGATGGATAATTTAGAGGAAATGAACAAGTTCCTAGAAACGCACAAGCAGCCTACATTGACGAAAGAAGAAATTGATGAACTCAACAAACCAATCACAAGTAAAGAGATTGAATTAGTCATCAAAAACTCCCAGCTAAGAAGAGCCCAGGACCAGATGGCTTCACAGGTGAATTCTACTAAACATTCCAGAAAGAACTAACACAAATCATAATTAAACTCTTCCAAAAAATAAAAGTGGAGGGAACATTGCCTAACTCATTCTATGATGCCAACATCACCCTAATATCAAAGCCACAAAAAGATGCCACAAGAAAGGGAAACTATAGATCAATCTCTCTAATGAAACTAGATGCTAAAATACTCAACAAAATAGTTGCTAATTGTATTCAATAACACATCAAATGAATTATATATGACCAATTGGGTTTCATCCATGGTACACAAGGATGATTCAATTTAATAAAATCAACCAATATAATACACCACATTAACATATCAAAAGAACAAAATTACATGATCATATCTATTGATGCAGAAAAAGCATTTGACAAAATACAGCACCCTTTCCTGATAAAAACACTTCAAAAGATAGGAATAGAAGGAAATTTCCTCAACATGATAAAGGGTATATATGAAAAACCTACAGCTAACATCATATTCAATGGTGAAATGCTAAAATCTTTCCCTCTAAGATCTGGAACAAGACAAGGATGCCCATTGTCACCACTCTTATATAACATTGTGTTAGAAGTACTTGCTTGAGCACTTAGGCAAGAAAAAAATATAAAAGGCATCCAAATTGGAAAGGAAGAAGTAAAAATTTCACTATTTGTAGATGATATGATGCTATACAAAGAAAGCCCTGAGAAATACAACAAAGCTTCTAGAGCTTATAAATGATTTCAGTAAAGTGGCAGGATATAAGCTCAATGTGCAAAAATCAGTAGCATTTCTGTACACCAATAATGAACAATCTCAGGGGAAAATCAAGAAAAAAATTCCATTTACAATAGCAAATAAAAGAATCAAATACCTAGGAATAAACTTAACTAAAGATGTAAAGGACTTGTATGTAGAAAACTATACAACATTGTTAAAGGAAATCAAAGAAGACCTAAATAAATGAAAGAATATTCCCTGCTCATGGATAGGAAGATTAAACATCATTAAGATGTCTATCCTACTCAAACTGATTTACAGATTTAGTGCAATCCCAATAAAAATTACCACAGCATTTTTACTGAATTAGAAAAGCTAACTATGAAATTTATTTGGAAGGGCAAGGGGCCCCAAATAGCCAAATACATATTGAAAAAGAAAAATGAAATTGGAGGAATCATATCACCTGACTTTAAAACATACTACAAAGCTACAGTCATCAAAACTGCATGATAGTGGCACAAGGATAGACATACTGAGCAATGGAACAGAACTGAGAATTCTGATATAGATCTTCACATATACAGTCAACTTATACTCGACAAGGTCACCAAGCCCATTCAACTGGGAGAGAATGGCCTCTTCAACAAATGGTGCTTGGAGAACTGGATATCCATATCCAAAGAATGGGAGAGGATCACCATCTCATGCCCTATACAAAATTTAACGCAAGATGGATCAAAGATCTAAATATAAGAGCCAAGACCATAAATCTCCTGGAAGACAATGTAGGGAAGCATCTACAAGTTCTTGCAGTAGGAAACAGTTTCATAAAATTTATATCCACAGCATAAGCAACAAGAGAAAAAATAGATAAATGGGACCTCAAAATTAAAAGCTTTTGCACTTCAAAGGAGTTTGTCAAGAAAAATGAAAAGGCAGCTTACTAAACAGGAGAAAATATTTGGTAACCATCTATCCAATAGGGACTTAATATCCAGCACATATAAAGAAATCCTACATCTCAAAAATAAAAAGACAAACAATCCATTTAAAAAATGGGCAAGTGATTTGAATAGACACTTCTCCAAAGAAGAAATACAATTGGCTAAAAAGCACATGAAAAGATACTCAACATCACTAGCTATTAGGGAAATGCAAATAAAAACTACAATGAGATATCATCTTACACCCATTAGACTGGTGGCTTTGGAAAAAACAGAGGACTACAAGTGTTGGAGAGGATGTGGAGGAAAGGGAACACTTATGCATTGCTGGTGGGAATGCAGAATGGTGCAGCCTTTGTGGAGGACAGTTTGGTAGTTTCTCAGGAAGCTAACTATAAAACTGCCATATGATCCAGCTGCTGGGTTTATATCCAGAAGAACTGAAAGCAGGGACATGAACAGATATATGCACACTAATGTTCATAGCGGCATTATTCACCATTTCCAAAAGCTGGAAGCAACCCAAATGTCCATCAACAGATGAATGGATAAGCAAATTGTGGTATATACTTACAATGGAATATTACTCAGCTGTAAGAAGGAATGCAGTATTAACACACAGGATAATACGGATGAATCTTAAAGACCTTATGGTGAGTGAAGAAAGCCAGGTACTGAAGGACAAATACTACATGAACTCACTGATATGAATTAAGCAAATTGAGCAGACTCACAGAGCTGGAGTCTTGAAAGATAGGTTTATAGGAGTCAGAAAGGGAGTAGAGGGTTGTGAGCCAATGCCCATATTGGAAAAATCTATGATAAGGTGGAAGGGTGTAGTTGTGCAGTGGATGGACATGACAGTGGTGCAGTGATGCTATTGGGTTCAGCAGTGCTGGTCTGTGAGGGGGCTTGGGTGGGGGGGGTTGGGTTGGACTCTCCATGGAAATGGGGGGAGGGTCACAGAAAGGAGAGATGAACTCTGGGGATTTGCAAGACTGTGGTTAAAACTACAATGTTGGGAATGTTCTTTTGGCAAATATGGCAGGGGAGGATTACTGGTGCAGGGTGTAGGATGCGGGGAGGAGCATACAGAACAGGGTGCACCTGGAGCAGGATTCTATGGAATATATAAGTGTTCATCTTGTCATAGTGAGTTATAACAGTGGGTGGAGACCCACACAACAAACAAGAAAATATTAAACTCCCATCCTAGGGAGTTGTGCTATGCTCTCGAATAGAAAGGCAGAGTCTCTTGAGAACATAGGCAGTGCCTAATAAAAGAAGAGACCAATATGCCAAGCCCTCAACATTATTGCACATAACTATGAATCTTATTATTTAAAAAGTGAAACTTATCACTTACCATAGGTCCCGAGGGGAGGGGGAGGGAAGAATAGAATAGATGGAATATAGGGCATTTTTAGGACATTAGAATTATTCTGCATAATCTTGCAATAATGGATACAGGCCATTTTAAATTTCGTTAAAATTTATAAAAGTGTGCAGTCCAAATGTAAATCATAATGTAAACCATTGACCACGGTCAGTAGCAATGCATCAATATTTGTACATCAATTGTAACAAATGTACCATCCGCATGTAAAATGTTATTAATGGGGGGAGGGGAAGGGCAGAGGTCATTGGGTATATGGGAACCCCCTATAGTCTCTACGTGACTTTTCTGTAACCTAAAGCTTCTTTAAAGATAAAATGAAAAAAACAAAAAGACATTGGGGGAATATATGGAAGAAAATCTCACTGTATATACAAGATGACTGATCTTACAGCAATGAAAGACATTGTCTAAAAAAGTTTTTTTATTATTTAAAATTTTTTAATTTAAAAAAATTTTTTGTATTTTATGTTATTTTTAAAACTGTCATTATTTCATTTTCTTATCATTTTTATTTGGTTACTTTCTTGGCTTTATCTTTGGAGAGGTTTTGGATCATAGAAGTGTCACAGTTTTGGCAGGGAAGGAACATCAGTGTGGAGTGTCAGTTATGGGGGATGCATGGGAGAGGGTTCATCTGGGGTAAGCCTCTGAGGGATATGAATGTGTTCAAGTGTTCATGGGGCATTGCCACAGTGGGTGGAAATCCACAGAATAACTGAAAGAATATCAAATTCCCATCCTGGAGATTTCTGCTATATTCTCTAATGGGACAGCAAGAATCCTGAGTACAGGAACAGTGCCTAGTAAAGGAGGATGGACCATTGTGCTAAGCCCTTGATTGTACTTATGGAACTTTTCTTTTGAAATTGAAACTTAGCCTAGTATTATATGTTGCTTAAGAGTTACTTTCTGAGGGCCTCCTTGTTGCTTAAATGTGGCCAAACTCTAAGCCACACTCAGCATAAAAATGCACTACCTTCCCCCCAGCACAGGACATGACTCCTGTGGATGAGCCTCCCTGGCATTGAGGGATTATTACCAAGCACCAACTAGCAATGCACCTGGAAAAAGACCTTGATCATAAGGGAGAGATGGTAAATACAAATGAGTTCTTAGGGCTAAGCGATTTCAAAGTGAGTCGGGAGGTCATTCCAGAGGTTATGCTTATGCACATCTTGGCAGGATTTCATGACTTCCACAGTAAATATTGCATCAAATAGTGGGGCTCCTGAGGGCTCTAGAGACATCCAGACACTATAGGCAGGTCAGACAGCTCAGGAGTTTGGTGCCCTGCCAGTGGGCCTTACCTTGGAACTTATGCTCCCCAGTGTGACAGAGTTGGACTCATTTGTGGTTTCTCTACACATGGCTCTTCTGCCCCTTCTGTTTGAACCTATAGTTAGTACTATACTTGATAGGTGTATGTCCAAGAGACTTAAATCTTTGGTTCATCCATATGTCAGTTGGGCCCTTAATCTCAGCAGAGTTGCAATACCTACCTCCAGTTCATTGGACTTACCCAATACAACTGACAAGGTGATGATGATGGACAATGCCCATCCTAAGGAACAGAGAGAGTCTGCAACTGCAAGCAAGAACGTTCCATCCTTCTGCCTCATGGATCTAAGCCCCCTCTCAATTAGAATCAGAGTGGTTATCACCATCCCCAAATCCTCAAGACTGGGGAATGAACAATGAACTAAAGTAAACTTACTATTATTCTACTAAAACTTATTGTTATTCTAGCAATGGAAGAACTTTTATCACTGATGTGGTGGCAGTGGCCACCGGAGGTTCTGAGGGGAGGGAGAGGGAAAAACAGGTGTAATGTGGAGGCATTTTTAGGACATTGGAATTGCCCTGCATGATGTTGCAATGACGGATACAGACCATTATATATCTTGCCATAACCTAAAGAATTGTGTGGGACAGAGTGTAAAATATAATGTAAATTATAATCCATGTTTAGTGGCAATGCTTCAATATGTATTCCTCAGTTGTAACAAATGTACTACACTAATGAAGGATGTTGTTAATATGGGAAAGTATGGGAGGTGGAGGCAGTGGGACATATGGGAATCCCCTATATTTTTTATGTAACATTTACATAATCTAAAGTTTCTTTAAAATAAATAAATAAATAAAAATGAATATGCAAAAATCAGTTAGGTTTCTATACATTAGTAATGAACAATCTGAGGAAGAAGTTAGGGGGAAAATTCCATTTATAATAGCAACAAAAAGAATCAAATATTTTGTAATAAACTTAATCAAGGATGTAAAATCCTTGTATTCAGAAAACTACAATGCATTGCTAAAAGAAATCAACAAAGACCTAAATAAATGGAAGAATTGTCCATGTTCATGGTTGGAAAACTAAATATGATGAAGATGTCAATTCTACCCAAACTGATATACAAATTCAATGAAATCCTGATAAAAAATTCCAACAGTCTTTTAAAAAGAAATGAAAAACCCAATTATCAAACTTATTTGGAAGGGTAAGGGGCCCCAAAGAGTCAGAAACATCTTATAAAAGGAAGAACAAAGTTGGAGACTCTCACTTCTGGACTTTAAGTCATATTACCTAGCTACAGTGGTAGAAACATCAGGGCACTGGCATAAAGATAGACATATAGACCAATGGAACTGAATTGATGGTTCAGTAACAGACCCTTATATCTATGGCCAAACCCACCCACCTGGGGCAGAAGCGTCTATTCAGCAATTGGTGCTAGGAGAACTGGATATCCATATCCAAGAGAAAGAAAGGACCCCTGCTTCACACCTTATACAATAATGAACTCAAAATAGATCAAAGACATAAATATAAACACGAGAGCCATAAAACTAGAAGAAAATGTAGGGGATCACTTTCAAAACCTGGTGGTAGGTGGTGGATTCTTACACCATACACTGAAAGCACAAGCAGTGAAAGAAAACATGGATAAATGGGACCTCCTCAAACTTAAACACTTTTGTGATTCAAAGGACTTTGTCAAGAAGGTGAAAAGGCAGCCCACTCAATGGGAGAAAATATTTGGAAAGCACATATCTGATAAGGGTTTGATTTCCATTCTATATAAAGAGATCATACAATTCAACAATAAAAGAGCAAGCAACTCAATTTAAAAAGACTTAAATAGACATTTCTCCCAAGAGTAAATGCAAATGGCCAAAAAGCACATAAAAATTGTTCAATATCACTAGCTATTAGGGAAATGCAAATGCAAATGACAATGAGATATCATCTCACACTGCAAAGAATGTCCCAAAAAAAACCCGAAAAACAGAAAACAAGTGCTAGAGAAATAGGAACACCCCTTCACTGTTAGTGGGAATGTAAAATGGTACAGCCTCTGTGGAAAACAGTTTGGCTGTTCCTCTGGAGGCTAAATATAGAACTGCCATATTATCTGGCAATCCCTCTACTAGGAATATATACAGAAAAACTGAAAACTCTGGCACGAACAGACATCTGCATACCGATACTCATAGTGGTGTTATTCATGATTGCCAAAAGATGGAAACAACCCAAGTGTCCAACAACGAATGAAGGGATAAACAAAATGTGGTATATACATACAATGGAATACTATGCTATAGTAAGAAGAAATGAAATTGGGACACATATGATAACAGGGATGAACCTTGAGGACATTATGCTAAGTGAAATAAGCCAGACATAAAATATTATAGTATATCATATTAGTGAGACTATTACATATATTAGTGAGACTATTGCAATAGTCTCACTAATATGAACAAAATACGAAGAATAAACACGTAAGAGTTTAAACCTAGACTATAGGCTACTAGGAGACAGGATGAGGACTAAGAAGAGGTACTGATGCTTAATGTAGTAGAATTTTCAATTAGCTTGACTGTAAAAGTGTGGAAATGGATAGAGTTGATGGCAACATTATAGTGAGTATAACTAACCCAGCTGGTTTATAAATGGGTTTATGGCTGAAAGAAGTAGTCTAGGGAAGGAAATGTCAATTGAAAGAAAGCTAGAGAATAATCTAGGGACTGAATAACATAGTCAACCCAGCAGTGGATAAGGATTGTGGTTAATAATACAAATACTAACATGTTCTGAAATGAACTAGAACAAATGTACATCACTATTACAATGTGGTAAGAATATAATGATACATGGGAAAAATATAATTAATGTAACTTATGGACTATAGTTAACAGCAATATTATAATATTCTTGTATCAATGTCAAAGAAGGTACTATATCAATGTTAAGCATCAATAATACGGGGTCTGGGATTTTTTTCTTTTGGACTAAGGAAAACATTCAAAGGTTTACTGGGGCAATGGTTGCACAACTCTGTGATGAAAGTGAAAGCCACTGAGTGTACACTTTTGATAGAATGTATAAGACATGGGACTGTACAACACAGGGAACCATGTGGTGGAAGATGGACTGTGTTTAACAATACAAATATGAGAGTGTTCTCTCATGAATTAAAACAAATGTACAATACCAATACATAGTATTAAAAATAGGGGGTGTATGGGGAAAATATACCAAGTGTACACTATGGATCATAGTTAGTGGTCATAGTATGATCATGTTCTTTCATAATCTGTAACAATGTTCCACAATGACGTACGGTTTTGGTCGAGGGGTGATGTATGGGAATTCTACACATTATGCATAGTTGTTTTATAAGCTCACAACTTATCTAATAAAAAAAAAAGAAAAAAAAAAAAAGTCTTAACTTGATGTCATGAGTAAATATCCAAGCAAGCTTACTTGAATAGAGTGATCAATCAAATGAATTATTTGGCTACTGTAGGCCCTGCCCTTTGCAGGCCTCTGACGGCTACTCAAAATAAAAATAAAATAAAAATATTGGAAACAACAATAGCAAAGAGTTTAATTGACCAGAAATAGAATCATTTGTTTGTTTATCTGTGAGAGAAGCTGCCATTAAAAAATAGGTGCCAGCCACTTCTCATGGAGGAAGCAAACCACTTTGGAGTAGATTGTGGGGACCCTCTTAGTTATGAAAATGTAAGACCAGAAGGTATTCATTCACCGCTTTGGACTCCTGGGGGTAGTGTCTTACTCTGAGTTCTCCAGGAGCAGACCCTGAGATGAGGCTCATGAGGAGGTGGTTGATTAAGGAAGTGCTCCTGGGAGTGAGATGGGGAAGAGTGTGAAGGAAGCAGGACAACGGAGGGAAGGAAACCAAGCTAGGGCATGAGGTCGTTTTTGCCTGATCCCACAGAAGAACTTTGGAAGTTAAATTATGTCTCACAGCTATCCAACCTTGGGCAAGTAAATTGGGTTCTCTATTTTGCTAAAGGGCTGCTCTTGGTAAGGTATGCTGGGCGTAAATCCCCAGGTACTTGTAGCTCTATATAAAAATGCAAACAATTGGCCTCAGCCACTGGTTAGTCTTCTGAAAATCCGTAAGCGCCTTAACTGTCCTGCCTCTCCTTAAACCCCTCAGAATACAGAACTAGTCTCTGGACAGCAAATAGGTAAATCGAGTGAATCTAAATCTGCAACCCTGACTTCTGAAGTTCTGATGAACTGAGGTGGTCTTGACGGAGGTCTGTTTATAGAAAAGGAAGCTCAAGCAAAGGTAGGGGGATTTGGATCTGAATATGTCCCTGTTAGCTTATATACCCTGGAATGGAATGGTGGGTACAATTTTGAACACTGGCTGAATGTGTGAATGAGGTAGTTATAACCTCAGGAGTCCAAGGTGGAGCACGCATAGACAAGCAGGACATTGCAGTAACAGAATCATCCTCCTTCAGAAATCTGCTACAGTCTGAACTCTGAGAGGCATGGTAGCAGCAGTGGGCAAGGATGCAATGGACTGGGAGGGCTACCTGAAAGACCACAGAAGCAGATCAGGTCAAGGTAAGGAGGGAATCCAGATAAGAATCTCACTGAAGTGTTAGAAGATACTCTTGTTAAGAGCACTGGCTACAGAGGCAGACAGAGCTGAGCTTGAGCCCCAGTTCTGCCATGAGCTTGCTGTGTGGCTCTGAGTTAGGTACTTAACTTCTTTGAGGTTCAGTTTCTTCATTTGTAGAGTGGGGATGATAATATTGCCTACTTCAGAGAATTACTAAGGTGAATGATAGCATCATATATTTAAAGCACTTAACAGGGGAGGGGAAGGGAGACCTCAAATTGTCTTTTTTAGACCTACTTTCCTGTTCCAAGCCAGATGGACTAATGGGTCAGGGAGTAGGTCCTGTGAGTGTCTAAGAGCCAAAGTCTGCACAAGCCTGTTTACCCTGAGAGGAGTCTGGGGCAGAACCGGAGCCTGGCAAACTTTGGGCAATGTGAGAGGTAGAGATTGGCAAAGGAAAAGGAGGAGAGCTTCTTTCTAGAAGTGTCAGAATTGGGAGAGATGCAGGGTCGGAGAAAAGTGACATGGCCTTCAGAACCATATTGGAAGAAAACAGAATTCAGCAGCACTGAAGACGGAAGTTCCTAAGGAGCCTTCTGACTTCTGAGCTCTTCTAATCCACAAAAATTTTTAGCATAGAACAGGAGTTCTTAACCAGGGGGTCCGTGAGCTTGAATGGAAAAAAACCAACTCGATTAGATGCCTAACAATGATATGCATGTTGCCTTGCCAAATACTACACCACAGTTTCTCATGTTCTTATTCAAGATAAATAATAGTCTGCACATTGACATGGCTTTAAAAAATAAAATTTAACTTTCCTATATTTTTGATGTATAGGATTATTATTTAATGCCTTAAGAAAGAAGCACATATGCATCGTATTAAATCATATGTTTTTTATTTTAGTAATTGTATTTCAATATATGTAACTAATTTCTTTTGTAATTTTATTTTATGCATTTAAAAACATTATTCTTGTGGGGATGTGTTGCTGTGGGTGTGATATATTTATTAAATAATACACAGTATAGTGTGGACTTAGTATGATTTTTATTTTGATGTAGCGTGTTCTGAGTGCAGTGGATAACTGCCTGCAAAATAGTTGGTAAGGAAGGCAGAGATTCTTTTACAACACCGAAAACTCGATGGGAAAACTCGAATTTCTAAATGTTTGCCAAAAATGACCACTTGAACAGATGTTGAACCGTGTTAGGTTATCAGGTATTGAAATTATGGGAAAGTTTTGAAACATAATTTTGAATAATCCTCAAATTTAATTTAAAGACATGCCGATGTTGAGTGTCATAAAACTATCTGCCGCTACATTCTGAAAAGGGGTCCGTGGTTTTCACCTGACTGGCAAAGGGGTCTGTGGAAGAAAAAAAGGTTAAGAACCCCTGGCATAGAAGGCAACAGCCATACACAGCAGAGTCTTTGAGTTTTTTGTTTTTCTCCTTCAGGTCCTCCATTATACAATCTTATACAAATTGCAGGAGAAAAGTCAGGTTAATGTTGATTTTTATTTACATATTCATTTGTTCACTGGCACCTAACCCTGGCTCATGACTCAGCCTGGCTTTAGTTTCTTGTGAGGCCACACACCACCACTTACTTTCTGAACACAATAGTCAGCACTTCCTCCTCCTTCTCCAGCAGGTCACAGCTTCTGATAGCAAACCCTAACTTGGCTTTTGAATTAGGTGCCAGCTGCCTGTAAGCCCTGATGGAGGTCCTCTATACTTAGTGATGGCAAAGAGGCTTTGTCTTATGCTAACATCCATTTACTGGTGTTACAGTTAGAGAGTGTGTTAAGGAGGATCCTAAGCCTGCATCTGGTCTCTGGGAAAAGTATATGATTGATAAGCAATGTCTGTTCTGGGAATGGTAGTGAGGAGTTACAAGTGTAGATCATTATTGGCCATCCTTGGACTATGCAAGAAAAATGCCTACTGAATCAATAAATTAGCATGCCTTTTGTCCTATTTAGAATAGGAAAGGCACACAATTTAAAAGACTCATTTAATCTTCAGGTTCCAAGACAACAGGTAACGTACCTGCATAGACTCAACCAATTCCTGGGGAAAGAAGGACTTTGGGGAGGAAAGTTTCCTGTAGCAAGGATAGAGCTTACTGATCCCATGTTCCCTCTGACCTGGAAGAAAATTCCGCTCATCTATTTCATTTTTTAAAATAAGAGTTCAGTGAAAATAAAAGTTGTTTTTCTGCAATTTGTTTTTATTTTTAAAAAGTCTATCACCTTCTCTTTTCGAGTTTTAAAATCATGCCAGCTATTCTCAAAAGGTTGTGACGAAACCCAATACAATTGGTTGTCTTTGTGGGAGATTTCCCTTCCCTTTAATTTTCAAAGTATCATGTTATCATTCTTTTGGTAAAACACTAGATGGAGTACAGCACATTTTGTTAAAACATACTTAATTTTTTTTCCCCAATAGTACTGTCTGAGCAGACAATTCTAACAGCTTTAAAGAACAGACACAAAGAATGACCTTGAAATAATTCCAGGTGTCTCCCAAGCCACTCTGAAGCCTGGAAGAAATGTTGCCTTTGGGGAGATTTTACAGATGCAGAGGTGGGGGCAGGGGGTGGTGGGGGGAGTGGCTCACGGTACTGGGCTCTGACCTCCCTCCCTGCCAGAGCACAGACCAAGTGTTTATGGGGCAGCCTCTCATCTGAGGCACTGAAGGACAGGCATTTGGACAGAGATGCCTAAGACATGGTCCCTGCCCTCAAGGAGAGCTACCAGTAGGACTGGAAAGACCTGACAAACTATCCAAAGTGGAGATGAGCAGGGTAGTCCAGGGTACTAGAGAGAAAGCAAATGCTACAGGCTTCTGAGGCGAAGGCTCCGGTCAGGGCTTGGGTTCTCTGGAAAGGCACCTGCAGGTGATGGGACACATTTGGGATCTTGGCACCTGGCTTGGTCTGAGAGAGGTATGGTGGAAGATGGAGTGGCGAACATTCCTGGGAAAGAAGATTCAGGCTAGAGGAGAGTTGGAGGAAAAAACCTTTGGCCTCATCATAAGGTGTGTAGAAATCAGTAAGAGGACCGTTAACATCATCTTTCATTTAAGGGGGTGGTTTTTGAGCAGATAAATGATATTATCAAATTGCTGTTTAGGATTGTTCTAGTAGCAGGATGTGGAATGGACAGAAAGCGGTGAGCGCGGGAGAATGGCCTTTGTATTTTGTGCCTGGGAGGCTCTGGACTCCATACAGCCTAAGCTGGCAGTAACACTGAGGGCTTTCTGAATACGTCTCCCTTTCTGTAGATTTCTTTTCTGCCTGAGACCTGGCATCCTTGGGCCTCTGCCTCCCGACAGCCCACGCCTGTCCTCTGGTGAGCCGCTGCTGCTGTGTGCGGCTTAACCCCCTGCCCCTCTTCACACTGTTTTCCTCCTCCCTCCCCAGCAAACCATCCATGAGGACAGGCCTATGGCCAGCCTGGATGAGGAGGCAAAGCACTCCTTTAGTCCAGGAACAAGACTCTTGACGTGACCCCCACAAACCCTGCCCTTTGAGTGGAATGCCTTAACCAATGGGGAGACATCAGAAATCATCATAACTAAGTAAAAATCAACCATAAGCCCTAGAGTCAGGAGTATCAGTCAGGAGGGATTAGGTTTGTTGAGAGAACAAAATCACCAAATACCAGTGGCTTCAAACAACAAGGCTTTGGTTTTTCCCTCGAGCTCCACGATCATCCCATGTTGGCTGGGGATCTGCTCCAGGGTCATCTTCCTCATGCTGGGACCCAGATTCATGGAGCTGCTGCCTACCGTTTGGAACACTGCTGATTGCCATGGAAGGGAGGATAGAAGAGTGTGTCGGAAGGTCTCTCACGCCAACAATTAAATGGTTGGCCCAGAAGTGACCCGTCATTTTGGCTTACACTTCCCTGGCCAGCTCTGACACGGTCCCACGCAGCCACAGTGGGGCTGGGAAGTACAATCCTAAGATGTGCCTCGAAGGCAGGAGCCAGAAATATTTAGACAGTTTGCGCTAACAACGATCATATCTGGGGCAAAGCTGTATTGCTAACGTTTCAGTCCTCCCCCCAGGCCTTTCTCTTTATGCAAATGTGCCTATACAGCCATGAAAACACACAGACCTCTTTTGCTGACTTTATCATCACTGAACACACTTAATGACTTCATGGCATCCCATTATATCCATATATATTTAACCAACCCCCTATTGATGGACATTTAGGTGTTGTACAAGTTTTACTACATTAATAATTCTGTACTGGATCTCCTCATACATATGTCTTTGTAGTCTTGGACTATTATTTCCTTAGGATACATTTCCAGAAATGGAATTGCTGCCACATTTTATACTTTGATAGATATTGCAAAACTGTAATCCAACAATGCTGTGCCCAGTTCTACTCTTACCAGTGGCATGTAAGAGTCCTAAGAATCTGGTTTCCTCAGGCCTCCCTCCTCCCGAGATGCAGCAGGAATGACTTGATTCCCCAGCAAGAGCTTTCATAATAACAATGATATTAACAGCACTTACTAGACCAGGCAGCGTGCTAAGTATTTAACAAGCATTATCTCATTTCATCCTTACAACATATGAGGGACGTGCAATTATCTCGACTTTTCAGATGAGAAAACTGATGCTCAGAAAGGTTAAATAATCAACACAAGGGCACACAGCCAGGAAGTAATGGTATTGGGAATTTAAACCCAGTTCTGATTGACTTCATAGCCATTGCTGTGTCTCCAACTTTTTTTTTAGCAAATCAATTTTATTGATACATATTAATAAAGCATAAATCCATCCAAAGTGTGCAATCAGTGGCATTCGGTATAATCACGTATGAAAGAAGATCTCTAAAAATTTGAGCCTGAACCTCCCATAAAAGCATAAACCTGCTTAAAAAAACAAACGAACAAATTATATACATGAGAGGTACACAGAGTCACGGTTAACGCACTGAAGATAGAACCAGGCTGCCTGACTCCAAATTCCAGCTCTGCTGCTTACAAGCTGGGAAAGTCACTTACCTCTCTGTGCCTCTGTTCCTTCTGTAAAATGGGGCATGATATTAGTACATACCTCATGGAGTTGTTGTGAAGATTAAATGTGTTAAGATATGTGAGCACTTTGAACAATGTCTAAGTATATAGCAAGCTCCATATAAGTATTCACTATTATTATTATCCCAGTAATATATTCATTATAAAGCATACCCCCCCTCCCA